>MDKH01201479.1:0-16539 GCA_005239495.1 Nicotiana undulata
GGGGGGGTAATTTGGGGTCGATTTGAGGTGAGGCACCGCCATGGGGCGATTTCCAGCGGCGGCGAGGCAGAGAGTGAGAGAGATGAGGGAAATGAGGAGATTCTCTAGGTTTGTTTTGGAGGGGTGGGGTGGGGGGAGGATTCAAACAGTTAAAAGGGATTTAGGGGATCATTTCAGAGCCATTGTATGAGTCACGATGGAGGTCTAGGAATAAATCAAGCCAAAACGACGTCGTTTAGAGCTAGATCAAATTTATGGGAGATTGGGCTTGGGGAGGATATTTGGGTGCATTTGCACCTATACCCGCTTTTTGGGTCACATTTTAACTTACACTCTGTTTGGATCACTGTTCCCTGTCGTTTTATAATGTATCGTATTGTACTGTATCGTCGTTTTGATGGATACAACATTTGGATAGACTGTATCGTTTAATGTTGTTAAATAACATCTTTATTATTTGGTTTGACTGTATTGTACTGTACTGTACTACTAAGTTTACTAAAATACCCTCAATTATTTTTAATACGATGCTTATTAAGAATTACTTATAAAAATAATTTATTCATTTGACCTCCGTATCTTCCGCACAGGGAATCATCATTCTACTATAACAGCGAAAGCCCCAAATCGATTTCATACAAACAACAAACAAATAATTCACAGCCCCATCAAAACAGAGTAGACAACGGACCTTGAGTTCCTGACCTTTAATGTGGCAAATAATCCATAACTTAAAGTGCATAATATAATAAAATTTTCTAGCAACATGACATATAAAATTCATATTGATCTTGTCAAAGTCTATAAAATCCTCAATAGCTAAAGCATAAATAACATTAGTCTAACTCAATTGCCAGGTGACGGCATCAAGGTCAGTAAAAGAAATTTGCGATCTTCCAATGGACACCTAATAAGTGTGCGACACAAGTCTGCATGTTTGCAAAGAAATATATAAGCTTTCATGTGCATACTAGGCTCTAAATCCAACACTTGTACCATTTTCCATATCTCACTCTCAGGAATAGGTGGCATAGTTGAAAGGCGATTAATTGCATTAACCAAATTATTCATCCCACCTCTCAACATATCAACCATGCCTTCAAGATGATCTTGTTTATATTTTTTATTCCTGCTAGAAGTCGGTACCTCTGAATATGCATTCGATTTACATGCTTCCTGAGTTGATTGATATTGCTCATGTTGTCCATGTTCCTCGATATTTTCCAAAGAGGCAACATTCATGGAAATTAGTTCATCTACCTCATCAATAGTCAATGAACTATCACTTGATTTTCTCAAATTATTACGAGCACCCTTTCTTACCATATCTTCTCCAGCCTCAACTTGCTTTCCAGTATCTCTATCCCTTACATATAGCTCAATTAGCTTATCATAATTTCTAATCAACTTGTTTCTCCATTCAGCGGTTTTAGGCTTAGCCTACACAAAAAAGTACAATTTAATAATGCAGAAAATGAGATAAACATTATAAGATGCAAATAAAGAACAAAACTGCTAAAAATAAATGTACATGTATTAATTGATCCCATACTTCAGATTCAGCATTCCACATATTTGTGTTGGAATCCCATGCAAACCCGCTCATCCCATTTTGAAAGGTGTCATAACACTTGCTAAATTTTGTTTTAATATTTCTAATTCGGTTGTGAAATATCTCCTTGGTAAAAACTTTATCTGGAAATTTTGATTGCATCTCTTTCACTATATTGTCAATCGCGTGTCCAATAAAAGTTCCACCAACCCTGTTTCCAAGTGTGTGCTCATGATAGAATGCATCATCCATAGCATTTGACCAAATACAAACATAAGTGTTATCTGAAAGATTTGTATCGCTTGAGGATGTCTTTGACCTTTTCGGCATATTGATAACTACATAATTAAAGATATTCATAAGACTTAATGAAAACTTTATCAGATATAATATTTGTAAGAGTTATAAAATAAAATAAATGCATCGTACATAATATTTTTTATTCAAATAATAGCGAAAATTACTTTCAAACAACATCAAATAAATAAACACGAAAACATTCGTTGACCTTTTCTCTCCTAGAAGATTAAACTTGATAATTAGCCCACATGTCAATTGCTATGCCATCTCTAATCAACTCCCTCCTTCGAAACTCATCATTACTTTCCCTAGGATTTGGCGGTTCTTCATGCACATCATTATCATTCATAAGCTCTACAAACTTGTGCAAGTAACTCATCATTTGGATCTGCACCTCTTAAGTAGTTGTGCAAAATACAACATGCAAAAATAATAAGCTTTTGGGTTGCAACACCATATGATGGTTCAGTTGAACTAAAAATTATAGGAAATCTCTTCTTAAGAATTCCAAAAGCTCGTTCAATAGCATTACGCAAAGATGCGTGTCGCATATTAAATAATTCACGAGGATTTCGAGGTGGATTTCTAGAATACTCTTTCAAGTGATATCGCTCTCCTGATAAGGCGTAATAAGTTCACTTCTCAACATCAATCCAGCATCAACAAGGTAGTATTTTCCTAAAGATAAAAAGTAAAAGCGTTAATTATTTATTCATCACATCTAACTTTCCCTAGATAAATATATGAAATGACCTTCTGGAAGTTTTAGCGGGTCTTGTCTATTTAACGCTTCTTTCATGATTCTTGAATCAGATGCCGTTCCTTCCCAACCAGCTAACACATATGTGAATTTTAAATCAAATGTGCATGCAGCCAATACATTTTGTGTTGGATAATCTTTTCTTCCACGGTATCTGGGTGCTTCACTTTGTGAACCTTTAACACGTATATGTGTTCCATCAATTGCACCAATACAATCCTGACATTATTGTAATAAATTATATGCAATCAACCTTGTATTTATCTAAAAGTTCAATAAAATTGTATATATGTTCACCTTAAAATATGGGTAGAATCTTGGGTTGCTGGCAATTTCAGAAGGAACTTGAGAGCCATCAGGTTGTTTAACAAATTTTTCATATAACCCGAAGATCGCTCGCATGACAATATGAAAATGACGACTGACAGGCTCCCCAGATCGTCGAAAGATAAAAGCTAACTCGCGATTTGTCGTATTATGTCACGACCCAAAATCCATAAGGTCGTGATGGCGCCGGACACCACTGTCAGGCGAGTCAATCATTAAATGGTTAAGTTAAATTTCCTGTTTTAGCATTTTTGAAATCATTACCTTTCACTTTATTACATAATAACTTAATAAAATCCGCTAAGTAAATCCGCTAGTCTAATATTCCATTTTTAATAAAATACATCCCAAACACATCCCAGAACCCGGTGTCACAAGTGCATGAGCAAATTCCAAGAATTATACAATACTACAATGCTTGTCCGAAGTACAAATTGGACAAGGAATTTAAAATGAAAATAAATACAATATGAGGGGGACTCTGTCGGCTGCGGGTTGTCTCCGGATGGTGCAGCTCGTCTAAGTCTCCAAGTCAGCCACATCGCCGTGTCGAGCAGGGCCACTAGCTATGAACGTATCTGTGCAATAAAAATGCACAGCAAGTGTAACATGAGTACAAAAACAACGTGTACTCAGTAAGTATCCCGCCTAACCTCAGAGAGGTAATGACGAGAGGTCGAATTAGATACTTGCTAGAAGTCAATTTAGTATAGTCAAGTGAGACACTAAGCGGGAATATCATAGGCAATCTAATAAAATCAGGGATAAGTGATATCAACTTCTTTCACATTTAACACTTTAAATCTTCGTCATTTCAGTTGGCAATTTAAAACTTCATAGGCCAATAAACAGTTAATAATTACAGAAAATACGTAGCAATTATCATGCGCAAGAAATGCCGAGGGTCGAACGGCCCGAACCAACAATAATAAAATGTGCATTGCCGAGGGTCGAACGGCTCGAACCATAGATGCATCTATCTTCCCCACTCGCGAATCGATCATGCGACGCGGTCATACATAAATAACAAGGTCATCCTGCTTGCGAATCATACATGCGACTCAGGCACCCATAGTTACACATATTCACACAAATAAACCACATTTTTATCAGGAAAATTATCTATTCAATGAAGTGATAGAATTCTCCTTTTAATGAACATGAAAATAGTATTTAAAGCCTTTCTGGAGATTTACTTGCCAATTTCGACAGGGTTTCAAACGTTATAGATTTACCCGAAACACAATTATCCAAGGAAGAATCAATTCTCCTTCTGATGATTAAGAAAAGTAGACTCTATCCTTCTTAGAGATTTAATTACTAATTGACAGCATCACATGATATTTTATTGACAAGGTCACAAGTACAACAAGTAAAGCATGCTAGTGGGTCCTAGACTACCCGGACATAGCATATTAGTAGCTACGCACGGACTCCCGTCACCTCGTGCATACGTAACCCCCGCAAATAATAGCACATAATTAATTGGTTCACCTATGGGGACAATTTCCCCCTCACAAAGTTAGAAAGGAGACTTACCTCGCTCTAAAATTCCATAACCGGCTTCCAAGCCCTTCTGATGACTCAAATCATTGCACAACGCTCTGAAACTAGCCAAATAACGGCAAACTAATGAAAATATACTCTAATACTTGTTAAAAATTCAAATTATATAAATTCCCAACTCTGCTAGAAGAATTGACCAAACTTCCCTCGGGCCCACGTGCCCGGATTCCAAGATTTCTCGAAGATAAACTCTACCCATAGCCTTACTAACTCAAATATACAATTTACTCTTAATTTCATGCTCAAATTCTTGGTAATATTCCAAAATGCCAATTCTAGGTTTTCTTCAAAATTTCCAAATTCATACTAATTTTTCCATGTCTTTCCACGCAAGATCACATATTTAACTTAGGAATGGGAAGGAATCACTTACCTAGTGATGCTTGATGAAAATCCCCTCTTGAAGCTCCCAAAAATCGCCACACCAAAATGATAGAATGAAGAAATAGCCAAAAATCTCGTCTTTAAAACAATCTGCCTAGGCCCAATTTCTTCTCTGCGTTCTCGACACCCTGAATGCGTTCGCATAGTCCAAACGGCCCCCAGGCCCCCATCTCCCCTTTCCTCTATGCGTTCATGTCCCTCTTGGCGCGTTCGCGTAGAGAGCTCAGGCGACTCCTTCGCGGTCGCGTTCACCACCACGCGTCCGCGAAGGCCGAAACCAGCAGCCCTTCAAATTCCTCCTTCGCGATCGCACTCCCCTTACGCGATCGCATAAGCCAAACCCATCCCCTTAACTTTTCTTCTTCGCGATCGCATCCCAGGGACCGGGATCGCGATGCACACCAGAAACACTCAGAAGACAACATCAACAAATCACCCGGAATTGTCCCGAAACCACCCCAAAACACACCCGGCCCCCCCGGGACCCCATCCAATCACACGACTCAGTCCCATAACATCCTCTGGACTTGCTCGAGGACCCAAATCACATCAAACAATGCTGAAACTTTGAATCACACTCAAATTCAACCTTTATGAACTTTGAAATTTCAAACTTCTACATTCGATGCCGGAACATATCAAATCACGTTCGATTGACCCCAAATTTTGCACACAAATCATATTCAACATTACGAACCTGCTCCAACTTTTGGAATCGTATTCCGACCCCGATATCAAAATTTCCACTTCCGATCTGATTTCTCAAAAACCTTTAAATTTCTATCTTTAACCAAATGACTCCAAAATAACCTACGAACATCCGAATTCACTTCCGATTGCGCTCTCAACTCCAGAATCACCATACAAAGCTATTCCTAGACTCGAAATCCCAAACAGACATCAATATCTATGAAATACAATTGCACCCAGACTTATGAAATTCTTCTAAAATGTTAACTTCCATAATATACGCCGAAAAGCTCCTGGGTTATCCAAATCCTGATCTGAACATACACCTAAGTCCGAAATCCTGATCTGCTGGAATCTTCAAATCCTGATTCCGAGGTCGTTTACTCCAAATTCCAGTCTTAGTCGATTCTTCCAACTTAAGGCTTCTAAAATGATAATTTTCTTTCCAATTTGACTCCGAACTTCCCGGAATTCAATTTCGACCACGCCTACGAGTCATAATACCTGAAACGAAGTTGCTCATGACCTCAAACTGCTGAACGACATGCTAGAGCTCAAAACGACCGATCGGGTCATTACATATTATGTGCTAACAGGTAAAGTATTTTTGCACCTTGCCTTCAACTGTAGCTTGAAGTGTTGGTCTAAGATCACCCTCTCTAACTAACATCTCACATAGATTGATAAAATCTAAAGGGGTCTTTCTTATAATATTACGACAAAGTTCAGTTGAGAATAAATGACTCAATAATTCATGTCTAACTTGTTCACTTTCCAGTCTTATATCATGTGTGATCGTACGTCGGTCATTTTCAATTTCACGTACATAAGTCCAAAACCAAATAGCTACTAAGCAAGCAACACATGTAGCTAAAGAGCTCACTTGTTCCAATATCTGTCTATTATTTTGATTATTCCGATCAGCCATCTATAATAAAATTAAGTGAGATACATCAACCAATTAACTACGTAAAATAAATATGAACCGAAAGTAGAATTCTTCTTCATAGAACGCATTATTAAGTATGAAGGAGAATTCAGATACATGCTAATAGAATTGTACAAAAAAGAGAATTCTAATCAAATATTGCATCACATTACGTTAGTTTTTAATCCAACAGAGACAATATATTTCCTTTACCTAATATTGTAACTTAGTTGCTTTCTCTGGTTCATCACTTTTTTGCTATTTTTCTTGGGTCTATTTCTATTATTTTGTACTCTTTACTTCTGCTGGAATTTTTTTTAGTATCTGATTTGTATCTATCTTCGAGGGTTTGGCTAACAAACAAAATTTGATTAAGAGTTTTTGTGATGACCCAAAAGGTCATTCCGTGTAATTTTAACTAAATATGTGTTTCGAGGCCCTGAAAGCCTCCGTTTGTCTCACCTCAAAATACGTGCGCAGTCCTGGTGCGTAGCCGGAAAGCCTTTATGTGGAAAATTGATAAAAAGATGAATTTACAATAATTATTTGAATAAAGTTGACTTTGGTCAATATTTTTGGTAAACGGACCCGGACCCGTGATTTGACGGTCCCGGAGGGTCCGTAGGAAAATATGGGACTTGGGCGTATGCCCGGAATCGAATTCTAAGGTCCCAAGTCCGAGAAATGAGTTTTTAAAGAAAATTGTTTTATGAAAAATATAAAGGCTTTTGAAAATGAAATTTTATGTGAGACTTGTGTTATCGGGCTCGTATTATGGTTCCGAAGCCCAGAACAGGTTTAATATGGTTATTATGTATTGTCTGTGAAATTTGGTAAGAAACGGGCTTAGTTTGACGTGATTCGGACTAAAAATGGAAAATTTGAAAGTTATGACGTTTTGAAAAAATTCTATAGATTTTGAGGCTTAATTCAGTGTTTATGATGTTATTTTAGTGTTTTGATTACTCAAATAAGTCCGTAGGATGTTTTTTAGGTTGTGTGTATAGTTGGTTTTGAGCCCCGATGGCTCGGGTGAGTTTCGGTAGGTGTCAGAGTGCTAAAGTGTTGAAAAATCTGATGTTTTTATGTTGTTTATGGTGTTTGAGAGTTTGTACTGTGTGAAAGCACGAGACCTCATGCGAACGCACAGGGAAATCTGAGGAGGGGGTTGGGTAGTGATGTGCGAACGCACCCAACCAGGTGTGAAAGTGAAGCATAGGGGAAAAGCTCTACGCGAACGCACTAGGATAGGCGCGAACACATAGGCTTAGGGGGAGACCGGTATCAATTAACCCTGTGCGAACGCGGCCCCACAACCGCGAACGCACAGGCCTGTGAACTAACCCTCCGCGAACGCGGCCTGGGGCCCGCGAACGCGGAGAGTATTTTTGCCCAGTCATTTTTAATACCCCAAAACAGAATTCATACGGGATTTCACCCAAAATTCATAACCCTCTTTTTTTCCAAACCCGATAGACGATTTTGAAGCAATTCTTCCACCATAACCTCTTTGGTAAGTGATATTTAACTTGTTTCTTTCTATTTTTCTTAAACACTCACTAGATTTTAGGCCTGAAAACATGAAATTAAAGGTAGAAATTGGGATTTTGGGTAGAGTTAGGGATTTTTGAATATTTCGGAATTTGACCTCCTTTTGAGGCCGGATTTCAAAACAAATTATATATTCGGGCTCGTGGAGGAATGAGTGATCGGGTTTTGGTACGAACCTCGTGTTTTGACCAAGCGGGCCCGAGGTCAAATTTAGGAATTTTTTTGGAAGAATGTTGGGAAATCTATAATTAGGCTTTAGAATTGAATTGTTGAGTAATTATTGATGTTATTGAGTCAATTATGTCTTGATACGATTGTTTCGGAGTTGGATTCGAGAGGAAAAGCGGTGCTTGAGGCTTGATTTGTATTTTTGGAGCCAAGGTAAGTGTTTGGCCTAACCTTAGCTTGAGGGAGTAGGTATAGAGTCTTATTTGCTATGTGTTATTCCATGCCCAACGTATAGGTGAGGTGAATGGTACCTATATGTTGTGGTCGAGCATGCCGTGAGTCGAACTTGATGATTTACCTATTATTCTTTGATATTCTTTGTGTAATGAATTAATTGTCATTCTGGAAGTGATACATTGAGGTTAATTCATGATGAAGAATGTTATTGATTATTCGTTCGATTGAGGATTATTTGTTAATTTATACCTCCGAGTGAGATTGGTTATAGTTGAGTCCCTTGCCGGGACGGTAGAATCCTTGTTGATTATTTCTGTACATTTGAGATTCCTTATTGTTGCCTTTCCTATCAATTATTGCTTTTACATATGTTATGCACGAGGGGACATTCCGTGCCGAGTGATTATTTATTATTTATGCACGAGGGGACATTCCGTGCCGAGTGATTATTATTTATGCACGAGGGGACTTCCGTGCCGAGTGATTGTGAGGTTATGCACGAGGGGACATTCCGTGCCGAGTGATTATTTATTTATGAACGAGGGGACATTCCGTGCCGAGTGTTTGTGAGATTATAGCACGAGGGGACATGCCGTGCCGTTTCTGTTTATTTACTTGTTTAGAGCTGTTAGTTCCTGCTGTTATTTATACAATTCAACTGCGATCTTGTTCTGTTGTTTCAGTTAGTTGTTGCCCCTTTATCCCTAGCATGCTCTCCCCCATCGTTGTATTTACTTGCTTATTTTCTGTTATTATTTCCTGTTATATTATTGCATTGCACATGTATTATTGTTGTCGTGTCCTAGCCTCGTCACCACTTCGTCGAGGTTAGGCTCGACACTTACTCAGTACATGGGGTCGGTTGTACTGATGCTACACCTGCACTTCTTTATGTTGTGCAGATTACAACGTCGGACCCAGTGGACACTGAGCGAGGGAGTATCCTTCAGTCCACGGCAACACCGAGGTAGTCCTGCAGGCGTCCGCAGGCCTTGGCGTCACCATCTATTTATTTTCTTCTGTCTTATCTTGCATTTCTAGACAGCTACACTCCTTTATTTCAGACTCATGTTTTTAGCAATCTTAGACTGTCCATAAAATTGTGAAACCGATTCTGGGGGATTATGTACGGAAATTTCGTAACATTTATTATATTAAGTGGATGAATTCTTAGCTTTCGCATTTTTATTCATTTATTCATGTTTATTGTTATTCTTTTAAATGTCGTAAATAAAGAAAACCGTAAGTTTAACCAAAAATAATGGCTTGTCTAGCGGGTTCAACGTTAGACGCCATCACGATCTGAAGGTGGGATTTTGGATCGTGACAGTTTTAATTCTTGTATTTGTGTATCACCCCTTAGTTGGTTATGTTGAGCTAAAACTTCATTGTGTTAGGACTAATCTATTAAACCTATACAAGTGGACTCACCATTCTGCTGCCACAGCTTTGCATACTTAATTTTTCTATTTAGAATGTGACATGTGCATATTGTTTTAGTCTAGTTAGAATGTGACATGTGCATATCTGAATACCATCCATCTGTTGGAAGTTCTATACCCATTCTTGTTTCTTAGCCATATATATTTTGTATGTCTTCTTCGACTTATTTCTTTGGGTTTTGTGAGTTTGCTTCTGCAATTTCCTTTTGGTGTAATTTCTATCTCAATTTTAGTTCGTATTATATTTATTTGTTATCATAATATTTTGTAAAGTGATACATAGATAATTCTTTGTAAATAGCCTACCACCAGTGATATACAGATAATTCTAAAGTGATATCTAAGAATTTATTTGTTTCACATATAAAATAATTCCTTTCGTTGGTCTAGCCTGATACACAGATCACTTTATGTGTTTATTGTTACAAAAGAAGCCACACATAATTCATATTTTATATTTCTTGTTGGTTTTGACTGTATCAAACTGATAACTTGATGCTACACTTTAAACCATGATATTAACTTGATAAATTATATCACAAGAACATATAGTTTGCAAAGATCATAGATGAACTAACCAGCGAAAATACACAAGAAAAGTGATGAAAAACTAACGTATTGTTTAAGAAAAAGTTTTATTAATAAGTTACGGAGAAGACAAGGTAGAATCTTGATTAAGCAGCAGAAAATTGAATAGATATTTAGAAACTATATTAGAATTTCACTACAGAAACTATATTAAAATTTTAGAAAAGATACGGAAAATTTCAACTATAATTTTCAACCAAATTTCACTATAGAAACTATATTAGAATTTTAGAAAAGATATTGAAGACTAACCTGAACTTTGAAAGACGTAGTTGATTTCCCTGGAAGTGTGTCGTTGAGTAGTCCTTGGCAGAAAGAAGATGGGACAAAGTACTTATTAGTTTGGTGATTATAATAAAAATAATAGGGTAAATGGTAAAATTAAAATATAGAATAATAAGTATGACCGTAATTGGAAAGCAAAATACGGAACAATCCCACCACACCGATTTGGTTGTTTCATAAAATAGGGGTTTTCATTGTCCCGGAACAATGAACTTGACAATACGATACAATCAGTTTTATATTAACAATCAAAACAAACATTGTATCTGGGGTAACAATACAATACAATACAACCAGAGATAACCATCCAAACAATACGTTATACCCGCTTTGCAAATTTTTTTTATAAGCGTGCCCACTTTCGCATAAACTTCAGGCATACGAGCCTGAAGTAGCAAAGGCAATCACACAAACTTCAGCATTCTAGGAGACGGGCCTGAAGTTGTTTGTAATTGCTAAACTTAAGCATTCTACTAGCTGAAGTTTTATTCTCTATTTGCTGTACTTAAGCATGTTTTAGCTGAAGGTTTGTCCTGGATTCAATTTGTCTTAAAACTTTTTCAAAAACTTCAGCAGAAGATGCTGAAGTTATTTAGTTCATCTGTAAAAACTTCAGCACTAAACAAACTGAAGTTTTGTCCTGGATTCATTAGTTTTTTCATAAAGCTTTTCAAAAACTTCAGCAGAAACTGCTGAAGTTATTTAGTTCATTTGTAAAAACTTCAGCACTAAATAAGCTGAAGTTTTGTCCTGGATTTATTAGTTTTGTCATAAAGCTTTTTGAAAAACTTCAGCAGAAGATGCTGAAGTTATTTAGTTCTTTTGTAAAACTTCAGCACTAAATAAGCTGAAGTTTAGTTTTGTCATAAAGTTTTTTCAAAAACTTCAGTAGAAGATGCTGTAGTTATTTAGTTCATTTGTAAAAACTTCAGCACTAAATAAGCTGAAGTTTTGCACAGGTAGCCGGAAGAAGGAGCGCCTGAAGTTGTAAAACCTAGGGTATAAATTAAATAATTTTAAAAATATGAATACAAGTTAAATGGGGGCGACCAAATAAAGCGCCCCGTGCAATTTTTATGGATTTTTAATGGATTTGAGTGGCTTAATTCAACGCAAATGGCCCATCTGAATTGCTTTGGCCCAACTTAAAACAAACCAAACAAACTTATTCTTTCCTTCCTCTTAATATTAAAAAACAACCATTTTATTGAATACTCCTAATTCCAACTAAATTGCAAAATTAAACTAATGACCTAATTTTCTAACAATTAACTAATTCATTTAGCTAACAAGTGCATGTAAAGTTATTAATGTACTTTTTGGTATATTCGTGTTTTACAAATACAATTAATTATGCAATTAAAATCTAAAAGCAAAAATGTAAAGATCAAACATATTATTTTTTGTATTTTTCTTAAGATTTAAAATGCATCAAACATAAATACGCACCAAACAAATTAAGTAAAATATAAAAAAATTCTTAAAATTCCATAAAATAATATAAAACTATTTTTTGAAACCTTTAGGCGTAATTTTAAATATTAGGCAAGAATTACGTGCTCAAAGCTGCCCCTCTTTGCTCGAGAGCATGAAAAGTTTGGGGCAAAGATAAAGTGAACAATTATGAAATTATTTTGCCTATATGATACTCCATGGGAAGCATTTTCAAAATATTTGACCGAACCTTGCTTCGGAGGTTGCCTACATATCCTTGGCTATAAAGGAATCAGTTCAGTGTAGTTCTGGAAGTTTTGGTAGCTGTGACTACTGGGAAGGTGTGATTTCACCGCTATTGCTGCTGTTACTGCTTGATGAACTCCTTATTACACCAAAATCAAAATGAAAAGAAACTAAACAAGCCTATCAGCTATGAGTTACAAGATTCCTATCTATAAGTCTGCTGAAACTTGATCTTGAGTCTTGACTGGTTCTTCACACAGACTCTGATCTGAATCTTGATGCTTGCTAGCTGCATGTGTCAGTTCATGTGATGACCCAAAGGGTCATCTTATGAATTAAGACTCCATTCCAGGCTCATTAGCCTTACAAAGATTAATTTTAATTACCTCAATTTGCGTGTGCAGTTCGGGCATGAAACAGGAAAGCTCCTCTATGAAATATGAGAAATAATAATTTCTAGAGTTAAAAATTTGATTTTAGTTGACTTTGATCAATATTTTGAGTAAACGGACCCAAATCTGTGTCCCGAGAAGTCCGCAGTAAAATATGGGACTTGGGCGTATGTACGGAATTAAATTCCGAGGTCCCTAGCCTTAGAAATTAATTTTTGAAGAAAATTGTTTTGATGGATTTTAATGAGATAAAGAAATGAATTAATGTTTGAAACCGTTGATATCGGACCTGTATTTTGGTTCCGGAGCCCGGTACAGATTTGTTGCAGTATTTAAGTACTATTTGTGAAATTTTGTGAGAACTGGAGTAGATTTGACGTGATTCGGACGTCCGGTTGAGAAATAGTGAAATTAAAGTGTTCTTGAGAAGAAGCACGAGTCTGAGGTTGAATTCGTAGTTTTTGATGTTATGTGATGATTTGATCGCACGAAAAAGTCCGTATGATGTTTTTAGACTTGCATGCATGTTTGATTTGGAGCCCTGAGGGCTCGGGCGAGTTTCGGATAGGCTACAGAGTGATTTTAAAAATTAAGAATTTGATGGTGTAACTGATGTCTGGTACAGGTCTCTGATCTCGCATTTGCGAGATCAGGCTTCGCAATTGTGAAGCTGACAGACCTGAGAAATGTGACGCATTGTTCGCAAATGCGAACAAGGATTGGGAAGGCCATCCTCGCAAATGCGAGTTTTTGGCCGCAAATGCGAAGGCCTTCAGATGTCGCAAATGCGAAATTTATATCGCAATTGTGAAGGCAGCTGGAATTTCAAACGGTTCACAATTGCGAACCCCTGATTGCATTTGCGATAACTGCAACCTGTTAAGATGGATTTTAGATGGTATTTTCACCCATTTTTCAATTCTCTCAAATCCTAAACCTCCATAGGCAATTTTCCAAAGACCCAAACTTCTCCAAATCATAGGAAAGTGATTCTTAACTACTTTCTTTCAATCCCTTACAACTTTTAACAAGATTACAACCTAGAATCTAGAATTTTCATGGTAAAATTTGGGATTTTTGGGTAGAACTTAGGAGTTTCGAAATTTGAGAATTCGGACCTCGAATTGAGGTCGGGTTCCAAAACTAATTGTATATCCGGGCTCATGGGAGAATGGGTAAACGGAATTTGGTCCGAACCCCGGGTTTTGACCAAGCGGGCCCGGGGTCGATTTTTTTTTCTTTTGATAGGAAAAATTAGGAAAACCATAAATTTTTAATAAAGTTAGTTCTTTTAACACTAATTAATGATATTGAACCAATTTTGATTAGATTCGAGTGTGTTGGAGGTGAATTCGATTGGAAAAGCTGTTATTGAGCAGTGAGTGACCTGCGTAATTAAGGTAAGTGTTTGGTCTAACCTTGGCTTGAGGGAATAGGAATCCCCAATGTAAATGCTATGTGAAGTTGCATGTGTGTGGTGTATAGGTGAGGTGACGAGTATATATGCACCACCAAATTATCTGTGTAGCATGATCCCTCCCCTCTTTCCAATTTATTATATTTTGTCTTAGCTGTTTCATGATTATAGATGCTTCCATGTCTACCTGTTTGTTAGATATTGTCTCTCTTAATTGAAAGTATTAATTATTCCTTGGCTTCATTGTGGCACATAAATGATTGAGCTGGTTGTCGGTGCTTTATAATACAGTTCGGTTGGCTTTGCTGTGTAGTAATATTTTGTGAAGT
The DNA here is from genome assembly GCA_005239495.1 of Nicotiana undulata. Lineage (NCBI taxonomy): Eukaryota > Viridiplantae > Streptophyta > Magnoliopsida > Solanales > Solanaceae > Nicotiana > Nicotiana undulata. Next base: position 14,597 of record MDKH01201479.1, read on the forward strand.
TCTTAATTGTACAGCCTTCTGTTTACATGTGGAGACATAAATATTGTGAAAGAATTTGATTTAATTTGTGAAATCTTTATTATAAATGATGAAATGTGATTGTCTGGTGGGAGCGGGTTTCCTCCGCAACAAGGAGTAATAAGGGTGGACATGTGGGATCAGGGTTGCATGCCGCAATAGGAGAAATAAAGGTGATATATATATATATATATATATAGGGAGGATCAATAAGGGTGGACATGTGAGAGGTTGCACGCCGCACCAAGGAGAAATAAGAGAGAATATTTATGTTTTACTGGTTATAAAATAAAGACTGGAATACTCACTGTTTTATTGTCGTCATTCATATTCGACTCTTACTGTTATTTTAAGTAAAATTTGGAAATTCTCTTAAGGATTGGTTATAACTGAGATCAGGAAATGTAACGACCTGGCCGACCATTTTGTAGAGTTAGCACCCCGATCCCCTGATAACTGTTCCTCCCATGTCTTATTAGGTTAATGGAACGATTCAGAGCGTTGACTGATGAAAATTGGAGTGTTTTTGGACATATAGTCCTTTAAGGTGAGCTTTAACCTTAGAAATTGGGCCGGAACGGGAGCTGGGTGAAGACGAATCCGGAATGGAAATCTGTCGACTCCGTTAGCTCCGTTGAGATATTTTGGGGTTGGGAGCATATTCAGAATGTGTTTTTGGGGCCAGACGTAGATTTATGTTTGAATTGGCGAAAGTTAGAATTTTGGCGATTTCGGCCGATAGGTGAGATTTTGATATCGGACTCGGAATGGAATTCCGAAAGCGACAGCAGGTCCGGAATGTCATTTATGACTTATGTGCAAAATTTGAGGTCATTCGAACGAGTTTAGACGTGGTTCGGCATCGGGGGTGAATTCTTGAAAATCCCTATGATTCTTAGGCTTGAATCTATGCATTTTTGGGTATTTTGATGTTATGGGACGTGTTTTTAAGGCTCGACTAAGTTGGAATGAGGTATTGGGGTCAGTTGGTGGTTTTGGTTGAGGTCCCGGGGGCCTCAGGGTTGTTCCTGATGCTTAACGGGAGAATTTTGGACTTGGTAAATTGCTGAACCAGGCTCCTTCTGGTGTTTCCGTATCTGCGATGGAAATTCCGCAGGTGCGATCTTGCAAGAGTGGCCCCCTAGCCGCAGGTGCGAGGTTGGGCCAGGCCTTCCCAGTCTTCGCAGGTGCGATTGGGTTTCCGCAGGCTTGGAGCCGCACCAACGACAAAAGGCCCGCAGGCGCGACCTCTGTTCAGCTCAAGTGAAACCCGCACCTGCGATGCCTTTTTCCGCAGGTGCGGTGAAAGGGACCACAGGCGCGGAAATCCCTGTTCATATTCCAAAAATCCGAGGGTTTTGTTATTTCACCATTTTTGAGTCTTGGGAGCTCGGGAAAGGCCATCTTTGAGAGGATTTTCACCTGGGTAATCGAGGTAAGTGATTACTATACACCATAGGTTAATTCCCATGTTCCTAATCTTAAATTCCACCCTTAAATTCGAGATTTTTGAGTTGAAATTGGGGAAAAGTGAAAGAAACTTCCTAAACCGATTTTTGGGGTTTCGCTTGGGTGTTTGACCTCCGATTTGAGTTTTCATATGGTTAGACCCGTGAGAGAACAAGGGTTCAGAAAATATAAATTCTTCCCGATTCCGAGACGTGGGCCCGAGGGGCGTTTTGGTCAAATTTTCTAATTTTGCGTATTAGTTCTGAATTAATTAGTTATTTCGATTTCTTGAATTTATATGTACGTTATCCCATCGAATTGAATAGATTTGGGCCACCCGTAGTTGGATACTCGTGGCAAGAGAGTGATTACCGGTTGATTTGCACAGTTGAGGTAAGTGTCTTGCCTAACTCTGTGTTGGGAAATTTTCCTTAGGCATTTTTACTGGTTTTTGCTATAAAAACCCCGTGTACGTG
>ML273689.1:0-21949 GCA_005239495.1 Nicotiana undulata
TGGGAATAATAATGATGTTATACAAGCAAATGTGAGAGGGATGGCTATCAAATCCAAGCTGTGTGCTGATCAACGAGAGGAGGACGATTAAGAAGATTGGGGTGATGGTTTTGCTGGGTACTCATCGGAGGAGGCAGATCATGAAGATGGTAAGGACAGTGCAGGTGAAGAATTTGAGTCGTTAGCACTGTCTAAACTAGTTGGTACACCAGCAACAAGTCACAAGAGCAATTTGAATGTCCATGCTCCAGTTTTTCTGCCCAGAAATTCTCCAAATCGATGCTTGACTCAAACTGCAGCAACACAAACAAGTCACAATGTTCCAGCTGCTATGGATCAAACAGTAGCAACTATCAAATCCGGACAGCAGCAAATTGAGGTAACTAGTCCAGTGTTGGATGCTATTATGTTGGGAGCTGGGCAGCAGCAAAGTTTTCCAACCAGTCCACGTTTGGAGGCTGGGCAGCAACAGTTAAAACCAAATAATTCAGAAAGTGCAACGGGTGGTCGAGCAGCAACAGTAACAGCAAAAACTGGGCAGCAGCAAATTGTGACAACCACGCCAAATATTTCACTAGCGGAGAGGCAGCTCTTGGATGCACTGGTAAGTTCTAATCCCTCATTGAATTAAGGTCGTCAATTAATCACTGGACATACACTGAGGAGCAGGCGCAATACAAAAATTGTTGTTCAACATCAAGACATGGCAGCCATGACAAAGTCACAAAATTCCAATGCTTTGCTGAACCAAGGTTTTGCTCAAGACGTGCCAAATCCGTTGATTGTGGGCAGAGACACTTATGAAGAGGGTTAAGAAGATGATATTTTAAACCAATGTCGGGCAGGGGCAGCAAGAAAAGGTGATTTATCACCTATGCATAGCGGCAAAAGAAAAAAGACACACACAAGAGAAAAAAGATGGGACGGCAGGGTGACTGAGGAATCAAATATTAGGCGACTTCATATGAGAGTTGCCAAGCAAAAACAAGTTGTCCCAACCACATCTACGAGATCCAACCGGTCAAAAAAGAAGTCGTGAATTTTGAAGACATTTTGAAGAGGTGTGATGAAGATGAAAAAGAAGTACAAATTGAAGAAGCTACAAGTTTGGATAAGAAGGGACAAGATTATAATTCCTACTACATTTTATTTTATCACTTTCTTAGTATTGTCATTTGTAATATCATCACAGAGTATGTTATAAACTCTGTGATGATCATAGAATATTTGGTTCTTTCTAGTTCTTATTTTTTACATGCATGCAAGTAGGTGAGGCTTTTTTATGCCTCGATAGGACTTAGTAAGGTAAGGTTTAGCCCCGTTTGTGTTGCTTTAGGCATATGCCTTTGGAAAGTTATCCATTCGGCTATGAGATTATATGCCCTCGTGAGACTTTGCCGGCAGCTACACCATGACTCCTCTACATGAGGCTTCCATATAGGGCATTGTGAGGCGCAGAGGAATGATTATATAGTCGAGGCATAAAAGCAACGCTATGGAGTTATTGTCCCCCTTATTTGTACTATTCCTATGTGGCTCTTTTTTTCATTTTATTATTAATAAAACTAGCCCTAGGCTCCTCGCCTAGTGGATTTTCTTTAAAAAAACAAAAAAAAATTGAATAAAAAAAACACTTGGATTATACATAGATTAGGCATGAAATTGGTGGGAATTTTGAACAAAGACCTAGAATATGTATTTTTGGTTGTTGACCATGAATTTGGGTATGGAATTGAGAGAAAATCATATATTTGAGTTTGCGAGGTCATGGGTAATCATTATGTCCAAATAATTTAGGAATCCGGGCACGTGGGCCCGAGGGCAATTTTGTCAATTCTTCGAGCAGAGTTGGGAATTTATAAAAATTGACTTGGTACACGTATTAGAGTATATTTTAATTGGTTTTCCATTATTTGGCTAGTATTGGGAGCGTTGTGCATTGGTTCAAATAATCGGACGGGCTTGGAAGCCGATTATGGAATTTCAGAGCGAGGTAAGTCTCCTTTCTAACTTTGTGAGGGGAAAATTGTCTCCATAGGTGAAATAATTAAATATGTACTACTATTTGTGGGAGGTTACGTACGCACGAAGTGACGGGAGTCCGTGCGTAGCTACTATTATGCTTGTCCGGGTAGTCTAAGATCCAAAAGCATGTCTTATTTGTAGTATTGTAACCTTGTTGATGAAATTGAAAATGACTTAAATCTTATCGAATTTGATAAAAATGAATTTCTGGAAAGGACTTAAATTGCTATTTTTGTAACTATTAAAAGAGAACTTTGTCATTTCTTGAGTAATTGCTTTCCCGACATAGTTGGGGTAGACTGTTTGAATGTGTATGCTTATGTGTAACCGCTTCACAATATATATTCCGCGAGCGGAGTGATTCTTCCACTACACATGGGAGCGGGCCATATGCCACGACCGTTAATAGATGCATCTATGGTTCGAGTTGTTCGACCCTTCGGCAGTGCACAGTTTATTATTGTTGATCCGCGCCGTTCGACCCTCGGCATTTCCTGCGCATGATATATACTATATACCATCTGTGACTTGGACTGTTAAATTGCTTCAAAAATGTAAACTGCTAAATGAAATGACGGAAAACAAAGAATTTATACATTTATGGAAACAATTGTTCTTTCCTGTCATCTTTTGATATTTGATGTTAATACCCATGTTTGATATGATACATTGATTATATTGTATTGACCTCTAGCAAGTGTCAAAATCGACCTCTCGTCACTACCTCTCCAAGGTTAGGCGGGACACTTACTGAGTACACGTGTTTTCGTACTCATGCTACACTTGCTGTGCATTTTTATTGCACAAGTACGTTTATAGCTAGAAGATCTGCTTGACGCAGTGATGTAGCTGACTTGGAAACTTAGACGAGCTGCACCATCCGGAGACGACCCGCAGCCGACAGAGTCTCTCTCAGATATATTGTATTTATTTTTATATTTTAAATTCCTTGTCCAATTTGTACTCCGGACAAGTATTGTAGTATATGTAAAATTCTTAGAAATAACTAATGCACTTGTGATACCGGGTTCTGGGATATGTTTTGGATTTATTTTATTAAATTGGATTGTAAATTTATCATATTTATTTAAAGAATTTTTTTATTCACTTGTTATGAAATGAAAAGAAAAGTAACAAATTTCAAACGGTAAAATAGGAATTTAATTTTAATTATTTTGTGTTGGCTTTCCCGACATTGGTGTCCGGCGCCATCACGACCTTAATGGACTTTAGGTCGTGACAACTTGGTATCAGAGCACTAGGTTTCCTTAGGTTTCACAAGTCATGGGCAAGTCTAGTAGAGTCTTGCGGATTAGTACAGAGACGTATGTACCTATCTTCGAGAGGCTACAGGGCTGTTAGGAGCACTTCCCTTCTTGATTCATCATCGTGCGATTTGATTCCTTTAAGGCTTATGCCTATGTTTCTTCCTACTCAATCTTACGCGTCGCGAAGAGCTTGCTACGAATCAGGAAATTGAGGAATTTAAATGGTGCTACGGACAGGGTGCATGATGTTCTCCATGCCTAGTTGGTTGGGGCTGTTGTCGTTACTCTGCGGAAGGATATTATGTTTTTCAGCTCAGTAGCTATGTTTCTAAGAGCGTTGAGGCTATGTTCAGGTTGTTATGATGCTTACGATTGGTTATCGCGCGGTGTGGATATGATGGTAGAATGCTTGCCCATATGTCGGGGTAATGAATGACTTGAAGGGAGGTCTTCTCAGAGCGTGACTTCGAGATTTCAGTATTTTATTTCCGGCGGAGGAAAGGCAATTGAACTATGAATGTTCAAATTCGGGTTGAAAGAGTAATAAGTCTTGGTGTTTTCAAGCGAGGTAGAGTTTTCATCTGTGATGTGGTATCGCTGTCTTTGATCGAGTAGAATATGTTAAGTTCGCCGGTGCTATAGTTTCTTCGGTTGCATGGGGTCAGAGTATTGTGAAGAAGTATTGAAGAAGTGATTGTCAGAGTTCATGGTGTGCGGTGGTTCAGGATTTGAATAAGTATTTCTAATGTAGGCGACTCGAGAAAGATGATCTCCGCAATGTTATAGTTGCGGTGGTCTACTAGTTTAAGAGCTACAGAGGATGATATTGAATTGAGGCAACAGTTGGGCAGCAATTGGGGATTTTTGAACAAATACCTACAATATGTATTTTTGGATGTTGACCATGAATTTGGGTATGGAATTGAGATAAAATCATATATTTGAGTTTGCGAGGTCATGGGTAACCATTATCTTCGAAAACTTTAGGAATCCGGGCACGTGGGCCCGAGGGCAATCTTGTCAATTCTTCGAGCGGGGTTGGGAATTTATATAAATTGACTTGGTACAAGTATTAGAGTATATTTTCATTGGTTTGCCGTTATTTGGCTAGTTTTTGGAGCGTTGTGCATTGGTTCAAGTCATCGGAAGGGCTTGGAGCCGGTTATGGAATTTCGGAGCGTGGTAAGTCTTCTTTCTAACCTTGTGAGGGGGAAATTGTCCTCATAGGTGAAATGAGTCCCTGTGTAGCTACTATTATGCTTGTCCGGGTAGTCTAGGATCCAAAATCATGTCTTATTTGTAGTATTGTAACCTTGTTGATGAAATTGAAAATGGCTTAAATCTTATCAAACTTGATAAAATGAATTTCCGAAAAAGACTTAAATTTCTATTTTTGTAACTATTAAAAGAGTAATTTGTCATTTCTTGAGTAATTGCTTTCCCGACATAGTCGGGGTAGACTGTTTGAATGTGTATGCTTATGTGTGACCGCTTCACAATATATATTCCGCGAGCGGAGTGATTCTTCCACTACTCTCATGGGAGCGAGCAGTACGACAATGAGGTTAATAGATGCATTTATGGTTCGAGCCGTTGGACCCTTCAATAGTGCACTTATTGTTGATCCGCGTCGTTGGACCCTCGGCATTTTCATGCGCATGATATATACTATATACCATCTGTGACTTGGACTGTTAAATTGCTTCAAAAATGTAAACTGCTAAATGAAATGACGGAAAACAAAGAAATTATAAATTTATGGAAACAATTGTTCTTTCCTGTCATTTTTTGATATTTGATGTTAATACCCATGTTTGATATGATACATTGATTATATTGTATTGACCTCTAGCAAGTGTCAAAATTGACCTCTCGTCACTACCTCTCCGAGGTTAGGCGGGACACTTACTGAGTACACGTATTTTCGTACTCATGCTAGACTTGCTGTGCATTTTTATTGCACAAGTACGTTTATAGCTAGAAGATCTGCTTGACGCAGTGATGTAGCTGACTTGGAGACTTAGACGAGCTGCACCATCCGGAGACGACCCGCAGCCGACAGAGTCTCCCTCAGATATATTGTATTTATTTTTATATTTTAAATTCCTTGTCCAATTTGACTCCGGACAAGTATTGTAGTATATGTAAAATTCTTAGAAATAGCTCATGCACTTGTGATACCAGGTTCTAGGATATGTTTGGGATTTATTTTATTAAATTGGATTGTAAATCTATCGTATTTATTTAACGAATTTTTTTATTCACTTGTTATGAAATGAAAAGAAAAGTAACAAATTTCAAACGCTAAATAGGAATTTAATTTAATCATTTTGTGTTGGCTTGCCCGACAGTGGTGTCCGGTGCCATCACGACCTTAATGGACTTTGGGTCGTGACAATTCATATGGCTCCTTATGAGGCATTATATGGTAGACGGTGCATATCGCCAGTTGGATGGTTTGAGCCGGGAGAGGCTCGGTTATTGAGTACAGACTTAGTTCAGGAGGCCTTGGATAAGGTCAAGATTATCCAGGAGAGACTTCGTGCAGCTCAGTCTAGGTAAAAGAGTTATGCCGATCGTAAGGTTCGTGATGTGGCATTCATAGTGGGAGAGAGAGTATTGCTTTGTATGCCGCCCATGAAGGGTGTTATGAGGTTTTGAAAGAAGGGTAAGTTGAGACCTAGGTATATCGGGACATTTGACATTCTTGATAGAGTGGGGGAGGTAGCTTATAGACTCGCGTTGCCTCCAGGGTTATCCTCAGTTCATCCGGTATTCCACGTGTCTATGCTCCGGAAATTTCATGGTGACCCGGCCCACGTGTTAGATTTCAGCCTTATCGAATTGGACAAGGAGTTGACTTATGAGGAGGAGCCGGTAGACATTTTGGACCGGCAAGTTCGTCAGTTGAGGTCTAAGAATTATCCTTCAGTTCGAGTGCAGTGGAGAGGCCAACCCGTTGAGTCAGCTGCTTGGGAGTCCGAGTCGGACATGCAGAGTAGATATCCACACTTGTTCGCCAATTCAGGTAATTTTCTATGTCCGTTCGAGGATGAACGTTTGTTTTAGAGGTGGAGATTGTGATGACCCATGGGGTCCTTTTATGAATTTAGACTTCGTTCTAGTCTTAATAGCCGTAAAAAGATTAATTTTAAATACCTCGATTTGCGTGCGCAGTCCGGGCGTGAAACCAGAAAGCTTTTATGTGAAAATATGAGAAATAGTAATTTCTAGAGTTAAAATTTGATTATAGTTGACTTTTGTCAATATTTTGAGTAAACGGACCCGGATCAGTGTTCCGACGATCCCCGAAGGTCTGCAGTGAAATATGGGACTCGGGCGTATGCCTGAAAATGAATTCCGAGTTCCCAAGCCTTAGAAATCTATTTTTGAAAGAAATTGTTTTGCTGAAATATTTATGAAATAAAGAAAAGAGTTAATGTTTGAAACCATTGGTATCGGACTCGTATTTTATTTCCGGAGCCCGGTACAGTTTTGTTATAGTATTAAAAGGTTGACTGTGAAATTTGGTAAAAACAGAGTTTATTTGACGTGATTCGAACATCCGGTTGAGAAATAATAAACTTTAAGTGTACTTGAGAAAAATGATGAGTTTTGAGGTTTAATTCATAGTTTTACATGTTATTTTCATGATTTGATCGCACGAGCAAGCCAGTATGATATTTCTAGACTTGCGTGCATGTTTTGTTTAGAGCCCCGAGGGCTCGGGTGAGTTTCGGATAGGCCACGGGGTATTTTTAAACTTAAAGGACTGTTGGTTTTGCTGTTATCTGATGTGCCATTTTTTGTCATTGCGTTCGCATGACCTAGTCATGAACGCGTAGTGTAAATTGTTGGGGGTCGTTTTTGTTCTATGCGAACGCACCCCCCCCCTATGCGAACGCGCAGTATACTGGGCCTGGGGGGAGGAGGGGTTGACTTTCCTCTATGCGTACGCAGACCCAAGGACGCAAACGCAGAGGCCCAAGGAGCTAAGGCTCCGCGAACGCAGGCCCAAGGACGCGAACGCATAGGCCATGAGGCCGGGGACCTATGTGAACGCGGCCAGAGTGATGCGAACACGAAGGTCACCCGCCCAATCATATAAATACAGTTTAAAACACGGACAAAACCCTTTTCTTTCATATTTTTCGAACTACACAGCCCTAAGGACGATTTTCTTCATCAAAGTTCATCCTCAAGTTGTTGGTAATCAATTCTAAACTTTATCCTTTCAATTATCCAATGTTTTTCATCACTTTTAAATCAAAAACTAAGAATGTTCATGGTAAAAATTGAGAGTTTGGGTAGAATTAGGGAATTTTGTAAAAATCGAATCTTTACCTCGAATTAAGGTCGGATTTCAAAACTAATAGTATATTCGGGTTCGTGGGTGAATTGGTAAACGTAATATGGTACAAACCTAGAGTTTAGACCAAGCGGGTGTGGGGTTGGGTTTCCACTTTTTTTTAGTAAACTTAGGAAAAATTATGATTTTCAATAAAGTTAGTTCCTTTAGCCTTAATTAATGATATTAAGTTAATTATGATTAGATTCGAGTGTATTGGAGGTGAATTCAAAAGGAAAATCTATAATTGAACAGTGAGTGGCATGCGAAATTGAGGTAAGTGTTTGGTTTAACCTTGACTTAAGGGAATAGGAATCTCCAACTTAATTGCTATGTGAATTTGCATGTGTGAGGTGTATAGGTGAGGTGACGAGTATCTATGCGCCACCAAATTATCTGTTAAGCATGATCCCTTCCCCGTTTCAAATTTAATTGATTCATGTCTTAGTTATTCTATGTTCATTATTGTTTCTATAGCCTTTTGGCTTGTTACTTTGTTGTTAAGTCTTGTTGTAATTATTCTGGAGGAGTATTTTTTGTTTTCTTGATTTCCTTGTGGTACATAAAGGTTGAGTAGTTTGACATTGTTTTACGAGATACATATTTATATTCCTGTTGGGTTCATGGTTGAGATGATGTTGATGAAGTTTATGAGAAAATACAACTTCTTGTTTATAATTGTTGAGACAGAAGTATTGTGAAAGGCTTGGCCTGAATTGTGAAAATTTATAAATAAACTGATATGATATGTCTGGTGGGAGCGGGTTGCACGCCGCAAGAAGGATTGATAAGGGTGGATATGTGGGATCGGGTTACACGCCACAACAGGAGCAATGAGGGTGATATATATTTAGGGAGGAGCAATAAGGATGGACAGGTGGGAGCGGGTTGCATGCCGCAACAAGGAGCAATAAGGGAGCACACTTATGTTTTTACTTATTTTCAAAGAAAACAAAGATTTGGAAAACTTACTCCTTTACTTTACTATTCTTCATATTTTACACTACTGTTATTTGAGTTTGGAAGTTTGGAAACTTACGTGAGAACTGGTTATAGCTGAGACCTGGAAAAGAGGACTGAGTTATTTTTTATTTCTACAATTATTAATTATTTGTTTTTAGATTTTCCTTCTTGTTCAATTTATTATTGTTCATAGGTTATATTGTTAATGCCCCACCGTAGCCTTGTAACTACTTCGTCGAGGTTAGGCTCGACACTTACTCAGTACATGGAGTCAATTGTACTGCTACTACACTCCGCACTCTTTTGTGCAGATCCAGGTACCAGCCAGCGTTAAGAGATTTTTAGTAGCAACTATCCATTTTTCGGAGACACGAGGTATATCTGTCGGCGCTCGCAGATCCGAGAGTCTTCTCCTAGTTCGTAGAGACTGTTTTATATTTTCTCAAAACAGTATACTATTTCTTTCATACCATTATATGTAGTATTCTTTAGTGGTTCGTGAATTGAGACACCAGACCCTGGGGTAGTTTTAGAGTTATTTATATAATTAGTTTGTGGCTCGGTTTATTTAATTGTTTATTATTTTATATTTGGAATTATTCATTGAAAGCCATTAGATTAAGTTTATTTTAGAATTGTTTTATCATGTTTAAATGGTTAATCAAAGGAAATAGTTAAGCGAACTCTAACATTGGCTTGCCGAGCAAGTGTGGTGTTAGGCGCCATCACGTTCCCTAAGGTTGGAAATTTGGGTCGTGACAAAAGTGTAGTGCAGCAACTTTCCAAACAACACAGTGCAACAACCTTTACAGCTGTAGAATTGACGGCACGACGACTACGAAAACTGAACTATATATGTCCCTCTGCTGTTTCCTTATTTGATTTCACTGAGAATTAAACCAGACATCTAACTAGTTACTCTTAACTCAAGGGAACTAAGTGTATTAGGTTCCTTGATGTTTTAACGTCAATACCACACAAGAGGGGGGATGTGGGTGATTTGTGTGGTGTCCAATTGTTTGCCTAAACTGATTATGGAAGGACCTGGTTCTTCTAAGTGTTCAAATAGTAAATGCAGAAAGTAAAGAACACAAGTATTTTACGTGAAAAACACCTGGCTCAAAAGGTAAAAAAACCACGACCTACTTCCCAGTAGGATTTTCCCAAAACTCTCTCTCCACTACATCAGTGAGCCAAAAACTGCATTTACAAAAACACTTTTGTAAACCTAGGACTAACTCTAATCCCTTGTGGAAAACAGCACTGTTGCGACAACTTCAAGTTAAACTCTAACTTGAATACTCTGAGTACCTATTACAATTACCTCTAGATAAAGCTCAAAGGTACAATATAAAAATACCTACTACCATTGAACAAGAATAAAAGATAGACACTTGGAACTGGTTCATCTATCTAGTTCATGTAGCTTCAAGATTGCATTCTTGAATCACACACGAATTGCTTGCAAAATTCCTTGCTATTAAACTCTAAATTCCTATTTAACTTCTGCATCTGTGCAATGCTTGTTAAGTGAGAACATCCTGCAATTTACAGAGTTAGTAGAATAGAAAACAACTAGAGTTCTAATGCTACTCTTCCTTGGTAGAAGAGATCTAGTTGATCTCAACTTCTCACTCCTTTCTTATCTTGGATAATGTTCTCTTTGAGTAAGGGGTATTTCTCCTTATCAATTATGCAACCTTTTCGATCAGGATATATGAATTATACCAAGTTAAATTTATCTCCTTCACGTTCATCCCACATGCCTGCCTGTGTCTATGTACACAAGGGATGGACCGGGTTCATGCCTGAGCTTCCTTTGTCAATCTTCAAAACTAACCTTCATTTGGGCCAACGATTCCCCCTTTTTGATGATGACGAACTCTCTGCTTTTCATAAGATTAGGCCATGTTTCAACTTGTCTCAACATCAACACAATGTTAAACCAATTTACCTTTTTATCACTTATCATCAAGGACAAGGTTCATTAGGTTATAAACATCACTGTTCAACGTATAAATCACAACTTTTTCCCCCTTTTGGCATCATCAAAAAGTTACATAAAAATGTGTGATACCTAGATTTTAAAACTTACTCATGGCCACTGGGGATACTTCAAATGCATTCATGGATTAATAATCATCTATCAATCTAAGAATTTAAACCATCAAAGAAATATAAACAGGTAGTTAGAGCAAAAACCAACAAATTTCATTGATACTTGATACGATTCTTCCACAAAGCATAAAAAGAAATAAAAATACTGAAAACATGATTAAACAAGAACATCCCAAGCTGGATCACTGAAGGGTCTACACTAGGCTAGGAGCTTAAGGCTGGGAATAACTAGGTGCTTAGTTTTTGGCTTAGAGAAGTTTCAGCATATCTTGAAGAATGCCACCATTCTTCTCCTTTTCTCGTGCTAGCTCAGTTCTTAGAGCATCTCTCTCAGCCTCTACCTTTGCTAACCTTTTCTTCTGCCTCTCAATCTCAGCATCCTTTGCTCCACTCTCCTGTACCAAGGCTATGACCTTTTTGTTCACTGGTACCTTCTTTGATGAACCATGTTCATTAGGAATGGCATGACTTAATAGTCACAAGCAATCAAAGTATTCTCCTCAAAATGATCTATGCTTATAGCCAACTCTCACTTCTTCAGAGGCACCTTAAAATGTGCAAGCACAACTATGAGAATGAAACCATGGGGAATGGAATGAGCTTTGGAGCCATTTATAACCCTATCGAGGAGCTGAATTATAAATCTAGGCCAGTTAATCTGCCTCCCACTATCAAAACACTCCATCAGAAACAAGTCCATGAAGTTGGCAATGTGCCTCCTTTCCTGCCTAGGCAAAACACACTTGTTGATGAATTTGAATAGCACCTTGTGGGGTGGCTTCATCTCGCTCTTCAACACCTTGGTCTCACTTTCCTCCTCATTGTCACTAAATGTTATGGTAATTGACATGGCAGTAGGCAGGTTTTCTATGCTTGGCCATTTAAGCTTTGTGTAGTCATTGTACCCTTCAACAGGTACACCTAGAATCTCACCCAACTCCTTTACATTGAAATAGATTTGCACCCCTTTCACCAAGATGGTAACTCATCCATCCTTCACTTCAGCATTTGCCATAAACTCAACAATTTCACTCCTTTCCAACCTGTCATTCATCTGAAGGACCATGTCCTTCCAGCCTTGCACTTCTAATTTCTCCAACAGCAGCACCATACCTCCCTCCTCCAAATCCTTGAGGAGTCTACCCTTCAGAATTGTCCTCTTTCCATACTTGGCCATCTTATCCTTCTCAGTATCTGATCCATCTTCCTCTTCTCCACCCCATTCCTCTTCTTCAACAATTTTTACTTGTTACTTTTCACTACAGACCTGGTCCTTTTTGCCAAGTTGGATGGTTCAACAAATTTTGACTCAAAAGTAGACTTCTTAGTGGAAGTCTTGGATTTCTTGGGTTTGGGAGTCTGAACCTCCACTTCCTCAATCACATCTTTATCTTGATGGACCAGGTCCATTGTATCAACATCAACAACCTCAACATGCTCATCCATCTTTTTCTTCCCTTTTGCAACCGCTTTTCTTTTGCTTTCTTCTAAGGCTCTTTGCAAATATGTCTCATTCTGATTTAGCTGGCTTCTTGTGGCTCTTCCTCTTGTAGGAGGAATTCTACAATATCAGAAGGAGCAACCTTCCTTTTCTTGTTAGCCGTAGCAGTGCCAGGGGTCTTAGCCTTGGAAGTTCTCTTCTTTTTTTTGGTTGTAGCTCTCACTCACTTTCTTCAATAGGTCTGCGAGGGTTTCTTCAATTGGTGAACCAGGTTCATCAACATTTTGCCCAAGTTCAACTAGCCCATCAGCGGCTTCCCCAAACCCACTTCCCCCTATTTTCTTCACGCTTTCCTCCATTTTCCCTGATTCTGCTTCACAAACAACCATTACACTTGTATGAGGAGTGGGTGAAGAATCAACCACTCTTTTCCCCATTCCCATTTCTTCACTTCGAGCACCTTCACTCTCTTTTTCCTTTTCCTTTTTTATACCACCTAGCCTTCTGAACTCAGAAGTTTCTACTTCAACCACAAATCTAACCAAAATAAACCTATTCTCTAGACTTTCAGTGACCCCAGAAATAACTTCAGTAGAAATATTTGGTCCAGGGGTTACCTGTTTAGTATCAAAAGACCCTGTTTCTTCCCCCTCAGTAGAAGAGTTGAAGGATTCTTCAGAGTTCTGGGGTTCTTGGGCTTGGCTAGCTTTCAATTGAGCGTCTAATTTCTTTGATAATGCACTCCCAGCCACTGTCTTGCGAGCAAGCATCTTAACTCTTCTTTTCTTAGGCTGAGGAGTGGTTGAAGATGAGGAGCATGATGGGGGTGTGCTGGGGTTTTCAGAAGGGTTAGTCATTGCTATGCTTAGTTCTGGAAGATGGAGAGAATTTCGACGGCTTAAAAATTATAGAGTGAAGTTAGAGCTGATGATGATCAATTTAAAGGAGAGGTAATTAATGGGTAACGACGAGCTTTCCAGACTTGTAGAAGTCTAATCAAACTGAAATCCAGTTTTGAAAAGACGTTGGAGTCTTTCCCTAGTATTTAGGTGATTTAATACGATTAGGAGTCTTTGAACGGAACTGGTTCACTAGTAACAAATAAGTTTAAAAGGAATTTGGACTTAGGTAGGACTCTGCTCATGATCAAATATTATTATTTCAAATTATGCAGATAGTAGAAAACATACTGTGTTATCTTGATGAACCAGGTTCTTCACTGAGAATTCTCTTTTGTAAGTCTAAATTTGCCAAAATAGAAAAAATATCATCAGAGATTAATGAGTCATTTTAACACATGGCACAAAAGTATACTATTGAAAGTATGAGACTGAGCAAAAATTAATCTAGTTATATACACTATTTCCAGATTTTCTAACAAATTTTTTTTTTTCATTTTTTTTATTCTGAACTGGTCATTTTAGGCGATCTTAATCATCCCTAATTCTAACATGTTCCTTTCAAAGTGATCTCTACTTAGGGCTTTTGTGAAGATGTCAGCTATTTGCTTGTCAGTAGCACAAAATTCCACAGTGATCAACTCCTTTTCATAGTTATCCCTCAAAAAGTGATGCCTAATATCTATGTGCTTAGTTCTCTTGTGATAAATCGGGTTCTTAGTCATACTAATTGCACTAGTGTTATCACAAAAGATGTGGATACAACCAATATAAATTTCATAGTCCATTAATTGCTGTTTGATCCACAACAATTGAGCACAACATAAGGCAGCAACAACATACTCAGCTTTAGCAGTAGATAAGGCCAGTGAATTTTTCTTTTTGGTGGCCCAAGACACAAGACATGAGCCAAGAAAGTGTGCCATACCTGAGGTTCTCTTTATATCCACAAGAAAACATGTATATGTCACATCTCCCTTTTCTCGAGGGGATGGGGAGTTTTTTCAATTAAAGTGACATTATCGAAATGAGATTATTTAATAGATTCAGAGTCGCCACTTGGGATAATTTTATGGTGTCCCAAGTAACCGGTTTATTTTAAATCTCAAATCGAGGAAGTTTTGACTATGTGTTAAAGTCTGCGAAACCAGAAGACCGGGTAAGGAATTCTGTTAACCCGGGAGAAGGTGTTGGGCATTCCTGGGTTCCGTAGTTTTAGCATGGTTGCTTTAATCATACCTAGCATAATTGTTTAATTACTAATTTTTAGGACCTATGTATGTTTTACCCTTTTACCGCTTCTAATTACTCTATTATTTGTAGTTGTGATATTATCTTGAAACGAGTCACGCGTACGTGTACTCATATTATTTAGTGCGCTAAAAAACCATATCACGCGTACGTGTACAAAATTTGTCACGCTTAATTATTAAAGAGAACTTGTCCAAAATTGCGCGAACGCGTACCTTGGTTTTATTTAAAAAATCGACGATTAAATCATGTCACGCGTACGTGTACACAATTTGTCATGCTTAATTACTTAAGAAAAACTTGGCCAAAATCGCGCGAATGCGTACCTTGGTTTTATTTTGAAAATCGGAAAATCATGTCACGCGTACGTGTACACAATTTGTCACGCTTAATTACACAAGAAAAACTTGGTCAAAATCGCGCGAACGCGTACCTTAGTTTTATTTTAAAAATCGGCGCTTAAATCATGTCACACGTATGTGTACACAATTTGTCACGCTTAATTATTGTTAAGAAAGTTTGGCCGAAGTTGTGTGAACACATTCCTCGATTTATTTTGGAAAATCACAAATACATTACGCGAACTTATACATAATCATGATAATTTAAGAGCGCGCCTAAAGCTTACTATCGATTTGTGAGTGATTTTCTGTAAAAACAGATGCAATTTACCGGTTTGGACTGATATATACCAATTATTAACTGTCATGAATGAAGTGGACAAGCCATTACCTCTAATGAATTGGGCCTAACCAAAGTAATTCTCTATTGGCCCATAATAGATAACTCATTCAGATAAACTCCCCATGACCCACTTATTTTAAATGGCCTAACCTTTACTTCCACTTGCAATATTCCTCATGCAAAGCCGTTAACGACCTACTGCACTTAACCCAACTAATTATGAATAATCTTAATCAAAACCTCAAGGTCTGTTCTACTATCAGATTTACTAACAATATCATTTTTATCTCATGAATGAGTTTCATGACATCTTCCTTGTTTTTCCATACATCAAATAAGTAACAATTTTGCAAAAGAAATTCAAAGGGAAATGAATCAACAAAATGGCTTTTACTTAACTCAACAAATTGCAAAATAAACAGTTCGTAGCCTGACCAAGTTCATGATTCACATTTCATACTGGAAGCTCATGCATTTATAACATAACATGAATAAAACTTAAATTATTAAATTAAACAAATGAATTCTTTCTTTTCAACTATTTGATACTTTTCGTGAAAAACCAACAAACTAAGCCTTTGTATCACCATTCAACAAAATTCTTCCCATTATTTTCAGCAGCATCCGGTCCATAATTTTTTTTATCATAGCTAATTTCGGATCTGATGTTTTATACGTCAATACCACACAAGGGGGGGGGGGGGGGNCAATTTTCGAGTGTAGTCTCTATAGAAGAACCAGGTTCTTCTAGGTGTTCCAACTTCTACAGTTTGCGGAAAAGTAATTGCAGAAATAAAAGAACACAACAATTTTACGTGGAAAACACCTCGCTCAAAAGGTGAAAAAATTACGACCTACTTCCCAGTAGGATTTTTCCAAAATCTTCACTATGTCAAAGAGCCAAACAACATTTACAAAATAAACTTTTTTTCTAAACCTAAGGACTAACTCTAATCCCTTTGTGTGAAACTAGCCTCTAGCTAATTGCGACAAACTTCAAGTTAACTCTAACTTGAACACTGTGTACCTATCATAATTGCTTCTAGATAAATCTGAAAGATACAATATGTAATCACCTACTACAAACAACTAGACTCGAAAGACAACATATAGAACTGGTTCTTTGAGCTGGTTCAAGTAGATTTTGAGTCGCACAAGGATTTTTCACATGAACTACTTGCAAAATTGCTTTGGTAATTTTGTTTTCAATTCTTGTTTCACTTCTGTGTTTGTGCGCAATTTCTTCAACAGGAATGCTTCAACAATTTATAGAATCAGTAGTTGAGATGTTGTTGTTCAGTTCTGATGCAACTCTTCCTAGGTGGAAGAGTTTGAGTCTATCTCAACTTCCTTGATCTTCCTTTATCTTGATTCTGTCCTACCTGAATGCGAAGTCCATCTCCTTATCAATTTGCAACATTTTGCTTAGGAGATAACCCCTTAATTCTGAGATGATGTTTATCTCCTGCGCATGGACTCTTCTCGTGCCATCTAGTCTGCTTGACTATGTTTGACCTGATGGACCTGGTTCAACTGTGTTGTCATTTGTCATTCCTCAAAACCATGCAGTGACTTGATTCAACAAATTCCCCCTTTTTGATGATGACAAACTCTGTGCTTAACCCTGTAAATACTTCAATCCAACATAGACACTTTTTATAACATTAAACATTTATCAGGGAGAAACCAGGTTCATTAGGTTATAAACATCACAATACTTTGAAAAGCATATCTTCCCCCTTTTCGCATCATCGAAAAGTTGCAAAATGATAAACTTACCAGAATATAAATAATTACTCATGGCCATTGAGGCAACTGCAGATGCAAAGCATGAATTAATCATCAAAAGAAACCAAAAAATATAAGCTATTTAAGAAACTTAGAAAAAATCAAATCATAATAGCAAGATTCATTGATTGGATAATTGTTCAGGCATCATATACAAAAAGAAATAAGGACAGCCACAACCATGAGCAAAAAAACAACAAAAACAGAACAGAATCAGACAATCCCAAACTAGGTCATAGAGGGGGTTTTGGATGCACTGGACACCTAAGGCTGGGAAGGGGCGGGGGTTGTGTTCTTGGCTTGAAGAAGGGAGAGCATTTGTTGCAGCACACCCTCATTCTTCTCCTTTTCCTTAGCTAATTCTGCTTTGAGAGCATCCCGCTCAGTTTCAACCTCTGTAAGGCGAGTTTTCAAACGAATGATCTCAGAATCCTTGACCTCGCCTTCATGCACAAGCGTCCTGACCTTGCTATTAACAAGAATCTTCCTAGATGAACCAGGTTCATCCTCAGGAATGTTCACAATGTAGTCACAGGTCAGTAGCGTGTTCTTCCCAAAGTGGTCCTTAGCAGTCGCCATTTCAGCCTTCTTCACTGGCATCTTGAAGTGAGCAAGCACAACAGTTAAGATGAACCCATACGGTATAGCATGTGCCTTGGATCCATTCACAACCCTGTCCAAGAGTTGAATAATGAAAGCATGCCAATTTATTTGTTTAACACTGTACAAGCACTCCATGAGGGTGAGATCCATATAGCTTGCAATGTGCCTTCGCTCTTGCCTAGGCAGTAGACACTTGATCACAAACTCGAAGAGCAGTTTGTGCTGAGGCCTTATCTCACTCTTAAACACTGCCCTGGGCTCCAACTCTTGCTCATTCTCACTGTAAAACCTTGTGATTTGAAGGGCTGAAGGCAAACCATCCAAACTAGGCCACCTTTGCCTGGTGTAGTCATCATACCCCTCAGAAGGGATATGCAGTATGTCCCCCAATTCCTTTGCATCAAAGGAAATCTCAACTCCCTGGACCTTAGTAGACACCTTTCCATCTTTAACCTCTGCATTTGCCATAAACTCCACCAACTCATTCCTAGCCAGCCTCCCATCAAGATGAAGGACCATATCCTTCCAACCATACACATCCAAAGTTTCTACCAAAAATATCATCCCGGACTCCTCAAGGTCACTAAAAAGCTTCCCATTTAAGATAGTACGCTTCCCAAACTTCGTGAGTTTGTCTGTCTCTTCATCGGATACTTCTGCTTCCTCTCCACTCCATTCAGCATCATCAATGATCTTCACTTTCTTTGATGGAGACCTGGTCCTCTTGGCAACTGTTGAGGGTTTGGCAGACAAAGATGCTGACTTCTTGGAAGAAGTCTTGGCTTTCATGGGCTTTGGTGTCTCAACCTCAACCTGTGCTGGTTGTTCCTCCTGATGGACCAGGCCCATCTCATAATCATCAACCTGAACTGCCTCAACAGGCTCCCCAACGTTTGCCTTTCCCTTGGTAGCTTTATTCTTCTTGCTCTCTCTCGGAGCTTTCTCCATTTATTCTTCACTTTGCCTAACAGTGCTTCTAGTAGCACGACTCTTAGGGGCAGGAGCATCAGCAATTGACGAGGCCTTTCTCTTCTTGGTTGGTACTGGTGTATCAGCTTTCTTGGATTTGGGGGTTCTCTTTTTCTTGGGTTTGTAGGTTTCCCACAACTTTCTCATCAAGTCATCTAGAGTTTCTTTAATAGATGAACGAGGTTCATCAACTGCATGTTGTAGACCTTCCAGTCCTGCTGCTGCTTCCCCAGAGTTGCATCCCCCTAAGTCCTTGACTCCCTCATCAACGACCACAGGAGCGGGGCCACATATTGCCAGAGTGGCATCTTTCTTCCCAGTTCCCCTTTCAGAACTCCCTTCTCCCTCTCTCTCAATTTCTATCATTTTCCCAATTTTCCTTTTCCTATCAGGTACTTCTACATCCACTACAGACCCAATCAAAATAAACCTGTTTTCAGCCATTTCATGTTTAGACTTAACTTCAGAATTTGCCTTCTCAGCATCAGATGAACCTGTTCCTTCTTCCTCATTTGCAGATTCAAAGGACTCACTTGAATTTTCAGAATCTTGGTCCTGACTGGCTTGAAGTTTTTCATTCAATTTCCTGGAAAGAGGACCAGATGCAACTGTTTTTCTGGCTAACATTTTCACTATACGTTTTCTGGGGGCTGGAGTAGGGCTAGGTGTAACAGCTGGAACTGTTTTGGGGGTGAAGGAGTGGGTTCAGGAATGGGTTCTAGAACTGGGGCATTTTGAGGGGTTGAAGACCTAGTTGCAGATTGTGAGGGAGAGCTGTGTATCAATGGAGCATTAGAGCCAGTGTCTTCAAGACCAATCAGGGGTGGTTGATGAAGATGTAGCAGGGGGTGGTGTGGAAGACATTGTTATGAAGATTTGGAGAGAGAAGAGTATTGATCACTTTGGTTGAGAGGAATGATGAACTTGGTTCGACGGTTATACTTTTGAAGAAGAGAGGTAATGATGGCTTTTTAAAAGCGTGGTTATTAAATGCACAACGGGCTTAATTCTTGGTCAAGTGGGAGTCTAATCACTACAGGAGTGTTAGTATATTAGACGGTTATGACTCCCTAAATCTAGGCTAATTAAGATTTGATTGGACTCTTTATAATGGGTTCATTTTGGGATAAGTATTGATAATTTGAAATGAACCAAATATAGATAGAGTGCTGCTCACGTGTGACTATAATTATTTCAATAAGTGTATAGTGATGAACACGTACCTTGTCAGTCAGATGAACCAGCAACGATGAACCATGTTCATCGTGTTAGAATCTTATGTTGGCCTCAATTTACAAAGATAGAAAAATATCATTAGTAACCAAAGAATCATATTAACACATGGTAAGAGAGTATGGCATTAAAGACATGATACTGAGCAATGATTAGTCTGGTTAGTTACCTATTTTAGTATTTCTAGCCAATTTTTTTTTTCATTCTTGTTTTTCAATTAGGTGATCTTAATCATCTCTAATTCTAACCTGTTTCTCTCAAAATGCTTACTACTTAGTGCTTTAGTAAAGATATCTGCAATTTGTTTGTCAGTAGCACATAATTCGATTGAGATCATTCCTATTTCATAGTTATCTATTAGGAAATGGTGTCTGACATCTATGTGCTTGGTTCTCTTATGATGAACCGGGTTCTTCGTCATACTAATTGCACTAGTGTTGTCACCGAAAATAGGAATACGTCCAACCTCTATACCAAAATCCATGAATTGTTGCTTGATCTATAGAAACTGAGCACAACATGAGGCTGCAGCCACATATTCAGCCTCAACAGTAGACAAGGCTACTGAAGCCTCATTTGTTTGCATTTAATGGAGGTCTGAATCTTAATCGTTTAGATCTCAGATATTAAGTGTGTTTGTTTTTAAAGTCTGAATCATGATCATTCAGATCTTAATAATTAAGTGTGTTTGTTCTTTTTACTTCACCACCACTTAATGGGTCTGAATAGGTCTGTATGATTAAGTTCTATAACAGAGACTTAATTTCATTAAGATGCTATCACATATTCATTATCATCTGCCGCCACCTCCTACCATAATCAACTACCACCACCACCACCATACTCAACCACCACCACCACTCCCACCTCCACCACCACCACGCCACCATCTTCCTCAATCATAGCCGCCACCATTATCGACCATCACCACTCACTATCCCCACTGCTCCGACCACCATATATCATTCTCACCCATAATCAACACTCATCCACCTCAACTACCACAACTGACCACCCCATCACCACCAATAATCACAGCCGACATTGGCCATTATTATAACCTACCATCACCCACCTACCACCTTTCTCACTCACAACTACTACCACCACCTACCATTATTAACTATCACCACCCACCACCATCATCCTCAATCATAATTGGCACCACTACCAATCACTACTAGCTACTAGCATGAACCGCCATCATCAACCAAAATTACCACCAACCACCGCCTCTATCACCCGTTAGCCATCACCACCAACAACTATCATATTTTAAAAAACTATATATTTTATTGATAGAATATTAGATTAGTTAGTATTTCATTTGAATTTTATGTTTATTAATTTTCAAATAAAGATAAATTTTATACATTCAGATGTTAAAAATCAAACAGTCTTAATTATTTCTATTCAGATCTTAATACACATCTTAATATATTTAGATGTGTATTCAGATTCAGATGTCTTAATCTTAATACACATCTTGATATTCAGATGTGTATTCAGATTCAGACGTCTTAATCTTAAAAAAAACAAATGAGGCCTGAGTTTTTTTTCTTGGTGGCCCAAGACACAAGACAAGAGCTCAAAAAGTGAGCCATGCCTGGAATACTTTTCCTCTCAACCAGGAAACCTTCATAATCTGCATCAGCATATCCTACAAGGTTGAAATTACTACCTTTAGGATACCAAAGGCATAAATCAGTGGTTCCTTTCAAATATCTCAGAATTCTCTTTACCGCAGTTAGATGGGATTCCTTTGGATTTGCCTGAACCTAGCACACAACCCTACACTGAACACAATGTCAGGTCTGCTGGAAGTGAGATATAATAAAGACCCAATCATACCTCTATAAAACTTTTGATCAACGGATGAACCAGGTTCATCCACATCCAATTTTGTAGTTGTGGCTCTAGGGGTGTCTATTTCTTTTGAGTCTTCCATTTTAAATCTTTTGAGAAATTCTTTCACATATTTTTGTTGATGAATCATTGTTCCATTTGAGTTTTGCTTAATTTTCAAACCTAAAAAGAAGTTTAGCTCACGCATCATACTCATCTCAAACTCACTCCCCATAATCTTGGCAAATTCCTTACTCAATTTCTCAGAGGTTTCTCCAAATATGATATCATCCACATATATTTGCACAACCAGGAGATCCTTACCTTTTTTCTTTAAGAACAAGGTGCTATCAATTTTACCTCATTTGTAGTCATGTTCTAGCAGGAATTTAGATAGCCGCTCATACCATGCTCTTGGTGCTTGTTTGAGTCCATACAAGGCCTTGTCAAGTTTATACACATGGTCAGGTGTCTCCTTGCTTTCAAATCCTGGAGGCTGTTTGACAAATACTTC
>ML273692.1:0-50409 GCA_005239495.1 Nicotiana undulata
GGGGTTATTTTGATAATTTGTGACGGTTTCGGACTCCCACAAAATGAATTGTGGCGGTTTTTAAAAACGCAACAGCTATGATTGCCACGAGCATTATTGTGGCATCTTTTTCAAACCCCACGACAACCTCCACAAATTGAATTTAAATTTGTGACGGGTTTTGAAGACAAATAGTGACGATTTATAACCTCCACAATATTATCTCAATATTCTAAAAAAAATATTTGTGGGGGTTTGATAACCCCCGTAATATGATCTCATTATTTTTTTTAAAAAACTGGATTATACCATTGAAAACGCAATTTTATTAGATAACCTATATCACAATTAAAATTCCATTACAAATAACTATATAAGAAGTTCAAATCTTTATCAAACTAAGTTAATACAAACTCATGTAAGGTAACTCCAAAATTTTGTTAAACAGAATGTAACTAAAACATTATCAAATCTAAAATGGTTCTACAGTTTATAAATTACAAATAATCTTTTTCTCTCTCCAAGTTTTACACAGTACAATAGCAACAAGCAAAGACCTTTGAGGAAAGTAAATACAAGAACAAGATTTTTCAGTTCACTTAAACCATCAAGGGAGCTAAGACAACCTCAGATGCTAAAGCACGATGCTTATAGAACTGGAAAAGTAGAAAAATAAATCTCACATAGCCAACGTATCGTCCATGATATTACCAACATTACAGACACATTCCAAGATGCAAATCATGATTCTAGTTCTAGAAGAGATAAAGGGAAAGGAGTGCAACTTACAAATACTTCTCTTGCCCCCTCACTCACATATGATCCAATCTTATTTCTTATGCATAGCAAGACAAATTTGTCCTCGTCCTGACTTTATCCCTGTATCAGCCATCTAGGTATGAAAAAATTTTAGTATAAATAACTTAACGAAATAACATCTAATGAAATACAATGCACAAGCTTGTCATTTACGAAAGGGTGTGCAAGAAAATAATAGAAACCTACTCCAACATAACCATCAAGTAGTTGATCTTATTCTTTTTTGCTTCTGATAGTAAGTGTCACTTTCATCGAATAACAGAAACCTACTCCAACACAACCATCATGAAGAAGAATGCAAAACAGACAAATGTCATGTTCATCGAATTACTATTAACATATTTAGTTTTCTAAAACTATAACATAACAATTTGATGGTACTTTATCGTACTTAAACTACAATTCTTAGAGATAATTGCCAATTTGGCAGAGCTTCTGACACAACTGATTGCTACAAAACAATTTCAAATACTCCTCTGTTAAGTTATTCACCCACACACACTATACACCTACATACTGCAGATGCCACCATACACATGCCAACTGCAGATGCTACTGGACTTTTCTTACCAAGCATAGGTCTTTGTTTTGCTTTTAAAGAGACTAAATTGGAAGCAACTATTTTAATGACTCAAACTAATAAAGCAAACTACAAAACTATAGGGAAAAGATTTCCAGTTGAGATAACTATTATAGCTCTGACTTTTCCATGGGAAATTTTCTTTTCCTCAAAGTCTTCCCTAAATACCCATCGCAAAAGTTAGTGAAGAAATTAAAATGTGTCGCGAAAACTGAAATATTATACTCCAATACAACACGAAAAACTCAGGTTCTTGAGAATGCAGTGATGGCTTCGCATGGAATTGAGCCCAAAATTTGCTTTGAGGGAGTGTTGACCCGAGGTACGACCTCGTATTTTAAGAGCATTAACGAAAGCTATAAGAGAATCAAAACTCTAAACTAGAAACAAATGAAATTAGAGGGGAAGGAACTTACAACTCCAGCCTTAATTAAGCAACTCCCATTCGAACTTCCCGACTCAAAACACTTAATCAAGCAACCACCGCGAAAGAAATTGAAAGCAGACTTTTTTTTGGTTTTTTCTGGCCGCGTCTATTGAGCATTTAGGGTGGTTAGGGTTGATGGTATTTGGGGAAAGTGAGTAAAAGTGAAAAACAAAAGACGGAAATTTTGGGGGAAAAGGGATTAAAAACGGGGGAAATATTGCCGCGCTTGTTTTCATTTAAAATTAGAAAGAATTAAATATATTTAGATCACAACCCAAAAAATTACTTGTTCAGATAAGTAAATACTTTACCAATAATAACATCCTTTTTGCCGCAATGGAAAATATAGAACAAACTCACAAAATTTCAGAGTAATTCATTTCATATTCAAATAGGTGAAAGTAATATATTTGTGGAGGTTATCAAAAACTTTCACAAAAAAAACCCCACAATAAGATAATTTTGTGAAGGTTAGAACAAAAGCGCCACAAATAGAATATATAATGGGGGTCCTCTACAACCCTCACAAATAAGCTGCCACAAAAAGAATTATTTTGTGGGAATTGGCACGAACGCCCTATAAATAAACGGCCACAATTTAACAGATTTTTTGTAGTGTATATACCTTTCCTTTCTACTTCGACATCTTCTTCCGTCACGTGGTAAAAATTGATGAACGAAATAAATAATCTGTCTTAGTCCTATGTCGGATTGAAGCATATACCTATTCTTTCCACTGGAATATAATCTTCTTCTTTTTTTATTTTCCTTCACGTTATAAAACTTATAAAAGAAAATAGTTAAAGTTACAAATATATTCCCCATTCTCAAAGTTTTGATTAATGTTTACCTTTGTATACGTAGTCCTAAAAATGATAAAAACTTAACCGCTTCGGGTATTTATGCACGCATGCCACAAGTCTTAATATATGACTAATCAATTTATATTATTACATCATTAAATCACTTAATCATGATAAGTTGATACGATTTGGTGCAAACCCAATGCGAGTTAATTAGTTCTGAATCTTGTTCTAGAACACGTAAAGTCCTACTGCTTGGTCACGTAAGCCACTATCAACAAGTTGCTAAATCATTGTATTACTTTGTTAGCAGAAAATCATTAAAAGGCTAAGACAAAAGGCACATATTATAAGTAAATAATGCCACTAGGTTTGTATCTTCCCCAAAATTTTAAAGGTCTCATTACCTACAATTTCCAAAAGTAAGACTCGAACAGGTAAAGCGTGTTGTTTACAGAGTTAAAGTTTATCTTAATTAAGGTCAATTCATCTTTTTAGTATTTAGTTAGGCAGAGCCTCAAGACTTTAATGTTGGGACATTGTTCTGTCCCTTTTTCACATGCTCAATTTGCTTTTATATTTTAATTAATATTGACAATTCATAGTCTTTAATTCTTTGTTTGGAACTTAAGAAGCTAAAGTTGATTTCACGCATAACACTGAACTTTATCGATAGAAGGTCTAAAATTACCTTTTCATATTAAAATAGTTTTATAACTCACTATAACAAAGTAAATTAATGTTACAAAACTAATTTTTATCAGCGCTTAGCACTGTATAAATTCCACGTCAAAAACTAAAAAAACTCCACTGTGTAAAATTGTTTTTACTGCCGGGGCGGACCTAGAACATTGACTACGGGTTTTCCGGATTAATTTTTGCGTAGACTCTATATTTATATTAAGAAATTCACTAAATATTTATAAATATCGAACTGTAAACCCAGATGTTATTGTATATTAATTTGAAATTACGGTAAAAACCCATAAGCCTTAAATTCTGGATCCGCCTTTGTTCACCGCCCATAGCTTATCACACAAAAGACAATTTAAGCAAATATTTAAATGAAACAAAGAAAAGAAGAAAAATTACAGTATAGAAGTCGTTCAGTGATTGGTGAGATTTGAAATCTGTACTTAAAAATCGCAACTATTAGGCCTAACACCCTGCTATTTGTACATCATGCCTATTTACAGTTTTGAGTTTAAGAAAATGACATCTTCAAATCTTATATGTGTAAAAAATCAGATCTTTTACGTGCAAAAATAAATCTCTCATTTGTCAAAAAAGAAAAGGTTAAAAACAAATTCATAAAGAGCCAGCCAATCGACCAAACTCGTTCATAAAGTACTCTCCGAATCTAGTTTGTTAGTACTAAAATAGAGAAGAAAGGGGTCAGCCGGCCAAGACTGTAGAAACCCCACCAAACAAAGCAGAGCATTTTCTTGTTTTTCACCACTCTCTTATCATCTTTTCTTCTCTATATATATTACACACTCATATTTTGGTGTGGCCAATAGTATACTTTGTGTTTTGCTTAAAGAAGACAATGAAGAGCAAGTTTTTCCTTTGTTTTCGTCCCATTGTTGAGGACTCTGTTCTTCACAACCACACTATTGATCGGTCTTCTCCAATTATTACAAAAAGATGTGGCAAAAATGATCTCCTGGTTAGTTGTCTTTCTTGAGAATCTAAAAGTTTCCAATTTTCCATTTTTGATGTTAGACTATCAGAACTCCAGGATATATATGTGAGGTTATCAATTTTGTAAATATTGTTACTGTCAAAGTGTGTAATCATTCAATCTGTAATACACTTATATTTACTTAATTATGTCTTTAATATGTCTCTTGCCGTCCTGATATTTAAGCACATAGAAATTATTTTTGATTGTTGGTGGTATTAAGACTCAAACTCATGATCTTTAGCTGATGTGTTATTGTTAGATAATTGACTCTTTTATTTACTGAATTACATCTTCAACAGTCGCCAAGTAATAGCTAGAGTCATGAAGTGCACGGCGGCGAAGTCACATTTTACAAAGGGTGATTCACTGACTACCCTTTCACCGAAATATTACGAAAAATTACACTGTGTATATAAATAAAATATTAATTTTAGATGTATAAAATATATATTGAACACTCTTTGTCGGGTATTCTTTTTTAGTACTTTCAAGTTTATACACCCTTGGATACATTTCTGTCTTCACCACTTACTGCAACCTTCAATTTTGCAGTTTGAGCCAAGAAGTAATTACAGGCGAAATAGAAGGGACAAGTTCTTCAAAGCATTACATGGTGATCACTCAATGAATCAAGAAACACTAGTTTTGAAGGGTAATCCTAACCAGCAAAGGGAAATTACTTCAATTGGCAATTTATCTAAGGGAAAGCAGTCATCAAGGCCATATTCATACAACCACAGAAATACCATAAGTGCTTCAGCAGCAGCAAGTGATGATATCAAGAAATCTAGCTCAAGTGTTTATTTGATTATTTTCGCTTTATTTGCGACCATCTATGTTGGTAGGGTTTACGCAATAGTCTTAACGTCGCTATGGCTTCTATTGTTCTCTTTGGTACCGAAGTCAATTTGCAGGATACTTGATAAATTCTTTATAGTCGGATGTAGAGTACAAAAACAAAGCTATAATGGATCATGATGTTGAAATGAGACGGATGTAAAAAACACGCGATCTAAGGGCGGAGCTAAGGGGGCTCAAAGAGCTCCATCCGAATTCTCATTCGCCTATAAATTACACTGTATATATTAAGAAAAATTATTTATTATAGTGTATAGTATATGTTGAATCCCCCTTACATAACCCAAGAACTATTCGTCCCTCCCCTACATTTTCTTTTTCCTTCCACCCCCAAAAAGCCAAAGGCGGGAATTAATTACTAGTTAACAGAGTCAACCCTAAAATAGTTTGGCAAAACAAGATGTTGCGGAGACGCGTGTGTTTACTTCCTTATATTTTGAATTTTCTTAGTGCGATTGTATCTCCATTACCGCTGTTTGGAAAGTCACCAGGTAATTGAAGTTCGTATAATTACTAGGTTAGTAGTTACACGGTCTAGTAATTATACTGTATTGTAATTACAACGGCATATTTATTTGTCATAATATAATTATAGTGTAATTAAAGTGTACTGTTGGATTGCACAAGCGTAAATTAGTATAAAGTTAACTATAAAAATTAAAAGTTAAGATTTAACAAATATATACCTTTATAAATGATATTAAATTTGACACTTAAGATACATATAGTTTCATGAAAATATATTAATTACTAATCATATATTTATAACTAATATTGTAAAAATAATTGACATATATTATTTAAATTAATAATATTTTACTGTAGTTAATTATAAATACTAAAAGTATATATTTTCTAAGAACATCATGGAATACATGCTTGATAAAAAGATTAAAATTTATAAATTTAATTCCATAACATTACTTAAATATTTTACGAAAAAATAATCTATCAACTCTAAGTGAAAATTGGGTGGCATTCAATTTGAAATAATAATCAATACTACTAAAGCAAATAAAATTGAACCGAAATTATAATATAAATTAAAAATTAAAAAAAAAACACAATACTCTTATGTAAATTACAACATAACAAAAAATAAGTTTCAACATAATAAGTAAATATAATTCAAAAGAAAAGAAAAATATAAGTCTATACCTCATTCAACAATGAGTTTCTACTTTAATGACATCACTCATTATATGCTAAATTTATTAATGACTCATTATCTCTAATATTAGGAAGTGTGTAGTTTAAAACTAAAATAATAGCACAATTATGTTAAATGAAAGAAATAAAGAACAATAAAAAAAATATGAGCAAGTACATGGAATCACAAAAAATAGCAGTTGAAAAATGAGAATACTATTTAAATATTAAAAAGTAGTATATCATTTTAACATAGTTAAGTGTGCATATAATCTCATCCAATAATAAAGTTCAACTTTAATGACATCATTCATCAAAAGTCAAGTTTGTGGATGACTTATTCTTTCTAAGATTACAATGTAATTTTTTAGAAATATTGAAATAATAACATATCTAAGTGTAATAAAAAATAAAGAAAATTAATTAAGAAAGAAATAAAATATGAGAAATTATGCAAAAACATGTGAAGTGGAGGTTGAGAAATGAGAAATAAGAAAATAAAAGATAAATAATGTAAAAGAGATAATATTTGGAAAAAAAATTGAATTTTGAAAGTTAAAAGTAAAGAAGAATAGAATAAAAAGTAAATAAAAAAATAAAATAAAAAGATTAAAAAATAACCTTGTAATTAAACCATAATGCGCCGAAACGCGTTCGGGTTACCCCATAACTCAATTAAATGTGTGTACAAGTCTAAAAATATCATATGAACCTACCGGGACCGTCAAAACACCGATCCGAGACCGTTTACTCAAAATTTTGATCGTGGTCAACTCTAACCTCATTTTTTGTATAAAAAAAAAATCATTTTCTTCAAGAATTCACATAAAAGCTAGCAATTTTCAGCCTCCTCATGAGAATTGGAGAGTGTAATTACAACCCCTCAATTACACCTAAGTAATTACTTGGTGAGTCAAACATGTCAAAATTGTGTGATTGCACTCAATTACATAAATTCAATTAAAGAGTGGCTTTCAAACACGCACTAATAATTCTTTTTAGGAGTTGTTTTTTCTTTCCGATAGTTGTTTTTACATACTACTCCCTCCGGTTCATAATAAGTGATATTTTTGACTTTTTATATTTTTTCCAAATTAAGTGACCTATTTTATTATCAAGAACGGATTAAATTTGTTAAAAATTTTCCCTAATTTACATATCTCAATGTATAAAGTTAACAATACACACATTTTAATTATGGATAATTTAGTTTAAATGCCTATTTTTTCTAGGAGTTAATATTTTCACAAAAAGTGTGCCAAAGGTCAAAAGGACAACCATTTACATGATGTGAAATGGTGAAAAATTACCTATTAGTAACATGGTTATATTTTAGGCAAAAATACTTTCGCTTAAATCGTTACGATATTTCTCACCTAAAAAACTGTACATAGTTTGTCAGAGGACGGAGCGATGAAATTGCGTCGATGTTTAATTTGTTTGCTTAGTTACTTGATTTTTATGTTATTAAACTCAATTAATTATTATAGAGTACATTTATTTAGGTCACGTGATATTCCGAAAGTAAGTGGTAATGATTGGAACACCACATATTAGTCATAGAAAAAATATGGCGAAATACGTAACTATTCCAAAATTTAATGCGTTTATTTGGCGTTTATTTGTTATCCTTTACCTCTTGACCAGTTCTCACCGTGGAAGTGGAAGCCATGTGTTGCCATGTGAATTTTTTCCGAATGATATTTTTTAAAAGTAAAATATATATTTTAACCTTTTAGTTATTAATTTCCTGAATAAACGTATTTGAGCGGAAATGTAAAGTGTTACGCGTCCGTTTGATAATAAAAATTTATTCTCTTTTTTTGGAAAAATTTACACTTTATTTCGCAATCACTGTTTGGCCGTGAAATTTTTAAATTTCACTTGAAGTTGAATTTTGAATTGCTTCAAAAATTCGAAAATTCCAAAAAGCTGTTTTTCAAAAAAAAATCTTCAAATCATTCACAAAAATTCAAAAACAGCTCCACAATGTATTTATGTCCATACATAATTCTCATATTCAAATACCATTTTACTTGAAAAAAATCTATGTTTTTTTTCGTAATTTCACCATTCTTATGTCCAAACGTCCACTAAATTACGTTGTTGGACATACATGGCGACGAAATACAACAACAACAACAATAACAATAAACCTAGTATGTTCTCACTAGGTGGGGTCTGGGGAGGATAGTCTGTATGCAAACTTTATTTTTATCTAACAGGTAGAGAGACTGTTTCCAATGGATCCTCGATTCAGTAAGGGTAATAAGAAGAAGTGGAAAGCAAGAAAGAAACAAAGAAAGAAGAGAAAAAATAAGAAAAATAAAGGACAAATAATACTAAATACTATTGGTGATCAACTAAAAACTATCTAGTGGCCTAACTTGACCTGAATACAGTACATACTTCCTAGTGGTCTAGGATCCCACTTTCCGAGAAAATATTTTGCTCTATATGTTTGGTGGTTACATAAGCCACTAGGAAAAAGGTAGCCTAATTATGGTCTAAGTGGAGGAAAAGAGAAGGATTCATTTAACTAAAGTAGAATCCACAAAAAGCGTTGGTTTTTTTATTTTTATTTTTATAATTATATTTACAAGATGCATTTACATGATGAAAAGATTAAAAGGAAAAGAACATGCACTAACGTTTACCGAAAAAAATGATAATTATAATAATATTTAGTTAAATGGTTCTAAAAATACGTAATTTATCTTAATATCAGTTATTGAATGATTATAGCTAAGTGCGTTAGGATAAAACAATGAGAAAACAGTTAAAAAGCTGAAGAAAAGCAAACCAGAACGCCTTAAGTTGAAGGCCCGATGTTGGCCTCGAGGGTCCTTGAGACCGAGGTTCGGGGTCTGGGTCGGAGGATCGATGGAAATATAACAGGCTTCAGGGCCTTGGAAAATATTATTTAAGATCAAAGTAGATCTATAAATGAAGAACATGCAATAAAGAGCAGTAAATGTGGGTGAAAGAGCTAGTAAGGAGAAACAGAGAATGTTTTGATATTAAATCAGAGAATGTTCTTGTGCCTTGTATTCAATATATTGTGTGTTGTCCCATTCCAACACACAATATATACACTGCTCTTTTATTAACATAACACACGAACACATTGGTTCAAAAAAGCTCTCCCTCTTACACAAACCTCTCTTCTGCTTTCTTTTCTCTAGTTACCTGCTATTGTTCTAAGTCAGCCGGATGTAAGCCAAGGCTGATTACTATATTCTCTGGTTCTTCATTTTGTGTTTACTATCTTCTATACTGGTATGTCATGATTTCAATTCAAGTTTCAAAAACAATATGTTTATTTTACTACTTCAATTCATCCTGCTTTTAGTATGTTTCTATCTATGATTTTGCTGTGAAACCTGTAGTTGATATCCTTACATTATTAGCATATTATGTACTCCCCTCCCTTAAAATCAGCTTGCTTATGAAATGTTATCCCCCCTTTATGTAGTATGCCTCAATGTGACTCTGTTCCTCTGTATGCTTAACTAGTTTTAGTATGAACCTGTCTTTGGAAAAACAACTTGTACCTTAAATTACTTGATTCTATGTTAATTCTGAAGTTCATGCTGTACCCTAACCCCTTGAACCCCCTTAGAATATTTATTATTCGGTACCTATGTAGACCTCCGCCTGCTATTTCTTTAACATTATGTGCTCTACATGTCCCTATTACCCTGTGTGAAGGTTTGTGGTGCTGAACCTGTCTTGGTTCTTTGTTCTATGTGTGATGCTGAAGCTGTTTTGGTTCTGAGGTTGGTCTGTTGTTTGTTGATTGCCCTATTCTTTTCAAAACTGTCTTATTGAATAACCCTATGTTGTTTTACAAAACTATTTCAAACAAGTCTCTTTTCAAACTGTTTTCCTACTCAAACCTTTTCAAAACTATGTCAAGCACTCTCACTCTACTCTTAGACCTTTAAGTTCTGCCCCTCTAATATGTGACTGCTTAGGAATCCCTATGAGATTCCTCTGAACTCTAATGCATTAGAGTTGGCTCTTCCACACTGCACTTACTCTATTATGGTTGTGAAATCTGGGTGTGAGCACTGCCCGGGATCCCTTGAGGTCCTTAGGGAACTCTGACACACCCGGATATTGAGAATGGCTATGAAACAATTTGACATTGAGGTTCTGGAAATCTGGGCCTATTTGCAGGCTCCCTATAGTGTAACTTCTTATTTTTCTTTACCTATTTATGTAATTCATTCAATATTGGCTTGTAATTATTATTGTAAACGAATATTAGGGATGGCTAGTGAAAAGGGAAAGGTAGTTATATATGTTATAAATGTCAAAGGGTAGAAACCATGCTTTAGGTTTACATTTTCCTGTGTGCGCATTAGAATTCATGTTTAGGACCAATACATGTAAAGCATATCATGCATTAGATACCATGCTCTTAGGTTTCATGTATACTATTTCAGCATCTCGTTTTGGCATTATCTCTATCACTTAGAAATCCTGTTTCTAGGCTAAATAACAACACTAACACAAAACTGTTGTTCTTGCACCTTTTGAAATCATGTTTAACAATGTTGTAACCTTCTATGCATTTAGAAATCATGCTTTAGGAAATTCTGCAATCATGCTGTGTATTTAGAAATCCTTCTTAGGAATTTTGCATATAAATCGTTCTGCACTCTATGTGTGCATACCAGATACCATGTTTTAGGATCTCGTTCAATACCCGCTTAGTTACACCTAGTTAAACTACTATTGCATTAAAAGGACATAAAGCAATCTCACCCTGTTTTTAAACAAATTGGTAATAATCCTGTATCTTGTAAAACTTAGAACAACATGCTTTAGGTAAAATATCTCCTACACTATTTTAATAGTTCTGGTAACAATTGTGCATTATCCCACGCCTAGGCAAGCCTTAGGTAATCAAATTTCTTATAAAACGGGTAACTACCTCTTTGTGTTTACTACTTAATGATTTACAGGCCTTAATTCAGTAGGCAAACTGATTAGGACCCCTTGCTCCTGAGTTCACATATCTTCTGTACTTTGTTATTCACTTAGACATAATGTCTTAGGATCCTGTTTGATAATACTGCCCTTTGTTTATATTTGAGTCGTGCTATTTATGTGCATTATCTGTGGAGGTAAACCTGAGCCTCTAATTGTTTCTTTCCTGCCTTTATTTGCTATAGTCCTACTTGTTCTTGCTTGTCGCCTTAGTATTTTCTCCTTTTAAACCTTAGGGGTCTGTCTAGAACTGCCCATAGGTAGAGGTCCTAATTTCCTCCAGGACCATTAAGAAGGTACGGGTAACAGCACGCATAGAGATCGCTAAATAACACTCGCTTTAATAACCGCTAAGGGGTGGGAAAGGGTAGACATGGATATGATGACCGGTGCGCTAATGCCACGTGTAGCCCCTCTCTGAGGAGTGATTACCGGGCATTGTACTGATGTGATCCTATAGGATAAACAACCTAGGACTCCCATATCCCCATATGTGTGCTTAGACTGTAAATCTTTCAAAAACCTTATATGTATTTTAGACTTTAAATCTTTTTAAACTTTACTTCATATGTGTGCTTAGATTGCGAATCTTTTCAAAACTCCTTTATTTGTTTATTACTTGGGTGCTACTTGTCTAATTCACAAAGCTTGTTGGTCGGGAACAACAGTTGTGTACTTTGAGGGGTGCCTAACACCTTCCCCTTGGAGTAATTTCAAGCCCTTACCCTATCTATGGTTAACCAAATACGTGTTTGTAAATAACCCTTAGTAGGTGCTCTAACGCACCTTAATTCGTTAGGTGGCGACTCTTCAATTCCTTACATACCCCTTCCAAAGGAAACGAGTTGTCCCAATAATGTCAAAAACCCTGACTGATCCGAAAGGAGAAGGAAAAAGGGGGCGCGACAGCATGACGACTCTGCTAGGGATATCTAGGCTTTTACCACTTCAAACTGCTTTGTGAATCTTGTATCTTTACTTTGTTAATATTTTCACCCTTTCCCCCTTATGTGAAATTAATTGTTTATTTCCTTCAAGTATTTAATCTTTCTCAAAGGCAAAACTGACATGTTTCCTTGTTTCCCTTTGTAATCGCTTTTTAAATTACAACTGTTGTATTTATTGCTTTCACAATGTTCAAATACATGACTACATGCCTTTATTGATTATTCTATTATTTCATAATCATGCTCAACATCATATTCCACTCGTGCCAATACAAATCCTATAGCAACGTTTGATGAGTGGTTGCGCCCTTCCCATTTTATATCACCCCTAAATTCGGAAAGGCTTATTTGCGATAAAACTAGTCGATCAGCGGTGCAGTCGACAGTTCCGTGCCTTCCCCCTTGAGTTGTCCGCTCAAAGGGTACCCGTACATAACCCCATAGAAACCTTACTCTGTTATATTGTACATGCATCATGGTCAAACCTAGCTGGGTTAGTGTGTTGTTCGCACAGTAGCCTTTAAGACAGCCTTGTCCAAAGTCCACCGGGTTTTCATAATCCCATCGGACATCATCACGTTCTGTGCATTTATTTGGGGAACTAAATGCTTGTATGCTAATCATAAATGTTAAATAGGCGAGTCTGGTGGGGTTAAGGGCCTAACTATGTTTTTCTTGCAGAAATATGAGGCACAAAGTCCCTAGATTTGGAATGGTTAGCAATATCCACCCAAAGCTCTTGAACTGGTGGGAGGATCTTCACTCCAGTGATAAGAAACATGTCAAGAAATACCTGGGTAATTTACCGTCACTCCTAGACATCCAACCCAACAACATGTTGATCGAGGTTTCCATCTTATTTTGGGATAGCGAAAGAGCCGTCTTACGCTTTGGGGACATTGAGATGACACCGTTGCTAGAGGAAATAGGAGGACTGGCGAGGTTAGTCAGGAAACCCCTGGGTTATTGGTGCCTGAGAACCGCACAGGCAAAGGTTTTCTGAAAATGATGGGTCTGAAGAAGAATGTTGAGATAGAATGTTTGAAGAAGTCATACATACCCTTAGAGTACTCATATGAAAGGTACGGTCACATCAAATCATACCGTACCTACCACGACGAGTTCGCCATTACATCTCTGGGACATATTCACCGTAGGGTATTTGTCTTCATTGTTTTCTTTCTGGGGTTGATTGTATTTCCAACAAATAAAGAAAGGATTCACACTAGGTTAGCTATGGTAACTAAGACTTTGATGGAGGGGATTGATGGGCAAGCCTTTAGCATCGTCCCTATGATCATCTCGGACATTTATCGAGCCTTCGAACGCTGTCAACGAGGAGCTAAGCACTTCGAAGGTTGCAACCTGTTACTAAAACTGTGGCTCTTAGAACATCTCCAAAAGGGTGAGTACCAGCAAGAATTTTTGCGAAGGGCATGGAACGACCACATCGCTTTCCATCACACCAAGCGAATGACATATATTCCCGACAGATTTGCTCAGCCAGAGACTACCAAGGAGTGGGTAGAGTTCTTTGACAATTTAACTAAGGAGCAGGTACAGTGGATGTTCGAGTGGTTTCCAACGGACGAATTCATCGTCAGGTCCAGAGATGCACCACACTTGGTGCTAATCGGGCTGGGAGGAATATATCCTTACGTTCCTCTCCGAGTCATGAGACAAGCAGGCAGAAAGCAAGTTGTGCCAAGGGTCGACAAGATGAGCCATTTCCGAGCTGACTTTCAGGATGATGATATTCCCTACAAGTGCCAAGCCCAACATATGTGGCACTGCAAGATCATAATGGAGAAAAACACAATCGAACCAGACAGGTACCACGCAAGATGTGCACCTTTATACCCAGGCTGGTTAGAAGACGAATTGGATGGTTTAGTCAGACCAGGGATCGACTGAGGCCACAGAATCATAGATGAGAGTACCGAGGCTCAGGTCAAGTACAATCAGTTGCGCAAGAGGATTCATGAGTGTGAAAATGAGCACCGTGAGATACATGAAACCAATAAAAGGTTTATTGAAGAATGGAAAGACATGGCCGTCTGTTCCAACAGGAAGCTGGAATACTTGGAGCGAGGCATAGTCGAGCTAGAAGGTAAGATCATCAAGAGGGTTGAAGACTGTCAGAAAGCTGAGGGGAGTGAAGGAGGACATCTGGCCAGAGCGTACCTACTGATGGGACTGCGTGAGCTAGGGAACGCGTTCGATGGGATCAAGGATGCCGAATCTGGGGAAGGTCCATCTGGGACCAAGTAGGATAGGATTTCCTTTTTCGCTTTATCAATGTAATAAGGCCCATGGCCATTAGTGACTTTATTTCCTGCTTATTATTTTAGTGTCGTTTTGGATTCGTCTATTTTTACATTAATGAAATGAGGCATTTTGGAATCCAAGTTCTCCAAAATCAATTTGTCGCTAGGCCTACCTCGGGCACTTTCCACGAGGACAAGCTGCCGCCTGAAGGGTTAAGTCATAACAAAGCATTGCACATCACTGTGCAATGTGAGGACAACTTCATCACCATGATTCTAATCGACAGGGGTTCCAGCCTCAACGTCTGTCCATTGACAACACTCAAGAAATTGGGCAAGGGACTGTACGAGATAAGAGAAGGGTAGATGAATGCGAAATCTTTCGACGGTTCTCAAAGGTCCACCATCAGTGAGACCAGCCTTTGTCTTCAAATGGGACCTACGTGGTTCGAAGTTGATTTTCAGGTGATAGACATATCAGCATCCTACAACCTATTATTGGGACAACCGTGGATATATGCCACTGGATCCGTGGCATCAACACTACATCAGGCAGTGAAGTTTGAATGGAACCACCAGGAAGTAATTATCCATGGAGATGAAAGCAATCCTATCTATAGCCGCCAGACCATTCCGGTGGTTTAAGGTAGAAGAAGGTTAAGTGGAGAAACCTACCACCATATCGAGCGGGTCAACGCGATCGACAAATATAAGTGGTGAGATATCAAGATAGAAAGCATGATGAATTGGAGAGGGTACGAGCTTGGCAGAGGTATTGGCAAGAATCTTCAAGGGATCTCCAAGCCAATACAGCTCAAGCACCTTGGCACCACTTTTGGGCTAGGATACAAATATACATGGCAAAAGTACAAGAACTGGTCGCCGCCATGGCGCGGTCCTTATTACCCATTGGAACAGCCTATACCCACATCTGGAGCAGACCTTTTAGCAGGCCGATATTATATGGGGGTCAGAGGAAGAAGAAGCACTGGCAACTTTGAAGAATTTATTCTTGGAAGATGATAATATGGACTGTTGCGTCATTGTTGAGAAGGAGGAAGGCTCTTCAATTCAAGCCATGAGCGAAGGATCATTCCTTAAGAACTGGACTATTAGAACAACCAGGGCCCGGCGAGTCCTGGGGTAGCAAGGCTGAACAAACATTGTCTATTTTCATTTGCTAAATGATTTCCTTTTTGCATTTTCGTTTTTGGAATAAGATCTCCAATGTTCTAAAATATTTGTTCAATTTATCAAAAGAACTTTTATGTTTTTATGAATCAATATTATTATTATTATTTTTCTCTCATTACTTTATCTATACAACATTACTATCACTTGTCTTGATGAACTAATGGATGTGACATGCAACGAGACAATGCAACAAAAGGACATCGATTCAGAAGAAGAGGATGATATACCCGATGAAATTATCAGAGAAGTCGAGGATTTTGAGAACATACCTAAGTCTAATCTAGATGAGACTGAGGTCGTCAACTTGGGAGATTCAGAGACCGTCAAAGAAACTCGTATCAGCATCCATTTGTCACCGTCAGAGAAGGAGGAATACACACAATTCTTGAAAGAGTATGAAGACATATTTGCATGGTCGTACGATGACATGACTGGTCTAAGTACATCCATTGCGGCTCACAAACTGCCAACCAATCCAATGTGCCCACCAGTAAAGCAAAAGCTCAGAAAGTTCAAGCCTGACATGAGTTTGAAAATCAATGAGGAAGTTACCAAGAAAATCAACGCCAAGGTTCTCAGGGTAGTTGAGTATCCAACATGGTTAGCCAACATCGTGACAGTGCCGAAGAAGGATGGAAAGGTTAGAGTTTGTGTCGGCTATCGGGATCTCAATCGGGCAAGTCTGAAGGATGATTTCCCATTGCCAAACATACACATCCTGATTGACAATTGCGCTAAGCATGAACTTCAGTCGTTCGTGGATTGTTTCGCTGGTTACCATCAGATTTGGCTGGATGAGGAAGATGCTGAGAAAACGGATTTCATTATGCTGTGGGGAGTTTACTGTTATAAGATGATGCCATTCTGTCTAAAGAACGCTAGGGCCACCTACATGATATCTATGACCACTATCTTCCACGATATGATACATAAAGAGATCGAAGTATATGTGGACGATGTCATTATCAATTCCAAGAAAGCTACCGACCATATAGCAGACCTGAGGAAGTTCTTCAATAGGTTGCGAAAATACAACATAAAACTAAACCCCGCGAAGTGTGCATTCAGGTTTCCTGCTGGAAAATTGCTCAGGTTCATCGTCAGCCGTCGAGGAATCGAATTGGATCCGTCAAAGGTCAAATCCATCCAAGAGTTACCCCCGCCAAAGAACAAGAAAGATGTGATGAGTTTTCTGGGATGCCTTAACTACATCAGTCAGATCATAGCACAGTCCACGATCATATTTGAACCAATCTTCAAGATGCTGAAGAAAGATGCCGCAACCAAATGGACCGAAGACTGTCACAAGACTTTCGACAGAATCAAGGAGTACTTGTCAACACCGCCAGTCTTGGTACCTCCGTATCCAGGTATACCCTTGCTACTCTACCTCGCAGTATTAGATGGAGCCTTCGACTGCGTTCTAGGGTAGCATGACGAGACAGGGAGAAAAGAACATTTATGTATTATTTGAGTAAGAAGTTCACTCCATACGAGGCACGATATTCTCTACTAGAACATACCTGTTGTGCTCTAACCTGGGTAGCCCATAAGCTGAGGCATTATTTCTGTGCCTACACAACATATCTCATATCAAGGATGGATCCCTTGAAATACATCTTTCAGAAGCCCATGCCCACTGGCAAGCTGTCCAAGTGGCAAATCCTGCTGAGTGAGTTCGACATTGTCTTTGTGACTCAGAAAGCAGTCAAGGGACAAGCATTGGCAGACCATCTTGCTGAGAACACCGTGGATGGAGAATACGAACCCCTGAAAATGTATTTTCCCGATAATTAAGTGTCATTCATAGGAGAAGACATTGTAGAATCCTATGACGGGTGGAGAATGTTCTTCGATGGAGCGGCGAATTTCAAAGGAGTCGACATTGGAGATTTCCTGATATCGAAAACTAGTCAACATTATCCGGTATCTGCTAAACTCAGATTCCCCTGCACCAACAATATGGAAGAATATGAAGCCTGCATCTTAGGGCTCAACATGGCCATTGACATAAATGTTCAGGAGTTGCTTGTAATTGGTGACTCAGATTTATTAATACACCAAGTATAAGAAGAATGGGCTGCTAAGAATTCCAAGATACTGTCGTATCTGCACCATGTGTAGGAATTGAGAAAGAGGTTCACGAAGACATAATTTCGGCATGTCCCCAGAATTCAGAACGAGTTCACCGATGCGTTGGCCACTCTATCATCCATGATACAACATCCAGATAAGAATTTCATTGATCCTATTCCAGTGAAAATCCATAGCCAGCCGGCCTACTGTGCCCATATCGAAGAAGAAGCCGACGAAAAACCATGGTTCCACGATATCAAGGAGTATTTGGCAAAGGAAGAATACCCAGAGCTTGCAAATCACACTC
Organism: Nicotiana undulata; assembly: GCA_005239495.1. Taxonomy (NCBI): domain Eukaryota; kingdom Viridiplantae; phylum Streptophyta; class Magnoliopsida; order Solanales; family Solanaceae; genus Nicotiana; species Nicotiana undulata. The sequence continues at coordinate 18,092 of ML273692.1, forward strand.
AGAAACGAACGCTTCGGAGATTGTCCAACAGTTTCTTTCACAGCGGAGGAACCCTGTACAGGAGAACTCCTGATTTTGGATTATTGAGATGTGTTGATGCAAATGAAGCCCCCAAACTACTGGAAGAGATGCATGCTGGGACCTGTGGCCCACATATGAATGGTTTTGTCTTGGCCAAGAAGATACTCAAAGCCAGTTATTTTTGGATGACCATGGAAACAGACTGCATCCAGTATGTATGGAATGCTATCGATAACAGGTAAATGCAGATATGATAAAGGTACCTCCAAAAGAGCTCAATGCAACAAGCTCACCTTGGCCGTTCGCCACTTGGGGAATGGATGTCATTGAACCGATCGAGCCTACCTCCTCAAACAGACACAGGTTCATCTTGGTAGCGATTGATTATTTCACTAAAGGGGTCGAAGCAGCATCCTACAAAGCAGTGACTAAGAAAGTCGTGGCAGACTTTGTCCGCGACTGTATTGTTTGTCGCTTCGAAGTTCCAGAATCAATCATCACCGACAATGGCTCCAATCTCAACAGTGACATGATGAAATCTATGTGCGAGACTTTCAAGATCAAGCACAAGAATTCTACAGCTTATAGACCTCAGATGAATGGAGCTGTAGAAGCCGCCAACAAGAATATCAAGAAGATATTGTGGAAGATGATAGTAAAGCACAAACAGTGGCACGAGAAGCTATCATTTTCTTTGCTGGTATATCGCACCACAACTCGCACATCAACCGGTACAACTCCTTACTTGTTGGTTTATGGTACAGAAGTTGTCATTCCCGCTGAAGTTGAGATTCCTTCCTTAAGGATCATACAAGAAGCTGAGCTCAACGATGCAGAATGGGTAAAGAGTTGTTATGAGCAACTAGCCCTCATAGACGGAAAAAGAATGAATGCAATATGTCATGGCCAACTTTATCAGAATAGAAAGTCCAGAGCTTTCAACAAAAGAGTCAAGCCAAGACAGTTCACACGGGGCAGCTGGTGTTGAAAAAGATATTTCCACATCAAGATGAATCCAAAGGGAAATTCTCTCCTAACTGGCAAGGTCCATACATGGTTCACCGAGTATTGACAGGAGGAGCACTTATACTCACAAAAATGGACGGAGAAGTCTGGCCGAAGCCAATCAATTCAGATGCAGTCAAACGATATTATGTATAATCTTTATGCTTTCTCAATGATGTAAATTGAACTACGCCTGACCTGATTCCCATTTAAGAGGGGATACGTAGGCAGCCCTATGGGTTCAGTCATAATTCAATAAAAATTTAATTTCCCCCCGCAATTGGAAACTGGGGCAGAATTTTGAGGACGACCCTCAAAATTTCGAAGCAAGTTCAGCCAATCGCAGCATGCACAGTAGTCAAAGTCGTCAACCCATCCAACTGGGGCAGAATTTTGAGGAGGACCCTCAAAATTCTGTAGCATGAGAGGTTGCTATGTCTTGAACCGTGTCACGGTCGTCGGTTCATCTAAATTTCTTGAAATATATTTTATACTATGTCTTACAAAATCATGCATGCTTATCTTTAAAATATAGCTCTATTTAGCGAACTCTACCCTGATGATATGAACAGGATCATCAGACCAAGCATACGAGTCAAGCAGAGCCAGCGGGGATACGAACCAACCTTCCCCATCTACAAAACTCACGATTTTTCTTTGGATTCAAGAACAAAGAATAAACACGCAAAGAAGTCACAAATTTCAACACAGTTGCAAAGACCAAATTTACTGTCCGCCCAAAGAACGAGCACGTTCATAGTCATAGTCCTCGAAGCCATCGCACTTGCCGACATTTGCTATCAGCACAAACAAACAATGCTCCGTAGTCACAATGCTCACAACAGTCGCAATATCAAAGCCCGCTGCCAGCTAAGAAATTCTACTGTCATTTATTTAATCTCCTACATGAGGGTAAGCTCTACCTCCATTTGCATAAGGCTAATCTCATGCCTTCCCTTGCATAAGGCTGGTCTTCTTCCTTCGATTTGCATAAGGCTAAGCTTTGCCTTCATATTTGTCATGACCCCAAATCCTAACAGGTCGTGATGGCGCCTATCGTGGAACTAGGCTAGCCAACCATCACATAACTACACATTTGTTTTAATATAATTTCTCAAAATCAATAATAACCTGCAAACTGAGTATAAAATTTTCTCTAAGTCTTTAAGCAAACATAATAATAACTAACAGTCTAAACAAATCCCCCAGGACTGGAGTCAACCGATCGCGAGCATCTAAGAATAAAACTAACTCTGCTAATATCATAAACAATATCTAGGAATAAAATACTAATAAAGGAAGGGAAATGGAGAAGCTGTGGACGCTGGACAGCTACCTCGAAATCCCGAAAGCTGACGATAACGAACTCGGATGGCTAATGCTCCGAACCAGTACCTGGATCTGCACATAGAGGTGCAGGGAGTAATGATGAGTACGCCAACTCAGTAGTAATGAAAATAAATCACAGTCTGAAGAATAAGAAACACACATCAGCAAATACACCAATCCACAAAAACAGTAAAACGCCAAGTCTCAATAAAGTGTACATAAGTTCGAAAACCAATTTCCATAAAAATCCTTTGAAACAAGTATATTTTCCAATATTTCTCAGTAAAAATCCCAAAAATATCAGTTTGAAAGATGAAACGAATCATAATAAAAAATCAGTAAAATATCCTCATAAAACTACCCCTCGGGCCATAATCATCACTCAGAAATATTCCCTCAGCACCTCACCATCACTCAGTAATAGTCACTCAGTACCTCACAGTCACTCAGCATCAGCCCCTCGGGCAACCTCAATTTCACTCATGCCTCCCAATCACTCATCACTCAGCACTCGACACTCGCACTCAGTAGGTACTTGCGCTCACTGGGGGTGTGTACAGACTCCGGAGGGGCTCCTACAGCCCAAGCGCTATAAAAAAGCCAAATCATGGCATCAATAACTCTCAGGCACTCGACCTCTCTCATATCATAACATCCTCACAACATAGGCCCTCGGCCTCACTCAGTCAGACACTCTCAGCATGCCACTCGGGCCATAAATAAAATGGGGTTCTCGACCCAAAATAGTATTTCGTTTCAAGAAATAGTAATATTATCAAATAAGAGTGTCAACAATTTCACAAGAAAGGCGGAATGTAAAATCATAATTTCAAAGTAGTGAGAATATCAGTAAAATAGTCCCCAAGGGGTTAAACAGATCGGCACTAGGCCCCAAACATGGCTTACAACCCAATTATATCAAATCATAGTAATACTATAGAGAATAAGCTTTAAAAAGCAGTTTCGCAACTCAATAGTTGCCTAAAAAGATACATTTTCCAAAATTTCAATTCGTGCACGCCCCACACTCATCATCCAGTGTGTACGTCACTCCAAATCCGTGAAAGGATGTAAAGTCCGGGGTTTCATACCCTCAGGACAGGATTTAAAGACATTACTTACCTCAAACTAGCCCGAAAAGCTACTCTGCAACACGCTTCCCTATCGAATGTACTTCCGTGTGCTCCAAATCTATAAAGATCAGATTTTTCTCATCAAATTATGCTAAGGGGATGAATTCCAATCGAAAAATATCAATTTTAGCACAAAACCCGAAATTAGCCAAAACCCGACCCCCGGGCCCTCGTATCGGAACTCAAAAAATTTTATACCAAAATGTTCTTCATCATCTTACGAGTCCGTACATATAAAGAACTCGAAAATCGGAGTTCATTTGACCCCTCAAATCATCCCTAAAAGGTCTCATATTCTCAAGCCCTAATTCCATCTTTTTTTTACTGATTTTCATAAATTAAACAATGATTATTTGGTCCTTAATCACATATAATCGAGTTATAGGGTTCAAAATCCTTACCTCAATGAAGAACAATGGTTTTCTCTCTTCAAAATCGCCTCAAAAGCTTCCCGTTCAAAAATGGTGAAAAGGTGGGTTATGGTCGCGGAGGGTTTTAATTTATTCTGCCCAAGGATTCCTTAATCGCGATCGCGGAAAGACCCTCGCGATCGCGAAGGCCAACTTCACTGCTTCCCATCTTTACTCTCTGCGATCGCGACTTAGCTCACGCGAAGCTCTGATTTCCAGCTTAATGCGATCACACACAACTTCACGCGGTCGCGATGACCAACTGCTCAAAGCTCACGCGCCCCCCTTTATTCTACGCGATCGCACAACAACCCACGCGACCACACTTCTCAACCTACCAAACCTATGCGATCGCGACCCTTTTTACGCGATCGCATAGAGAAAAATTTTCCTGCCTCAGACCGGCCCTACGCGATCGCATATACTCCTACGCGATCGCGATGAAGAAATTTCAACTGTCAAAACACCAGAAAACAGCAGTCTTTTCAAGATAAAAAATACCCGTTAACCATCCGAAATCAATCACGAGCCTCTCGGGACCCCAACTAACTATACCAACACCTCATAAATGATCATTCAAACTTAGTTGCACTCTCGAAACACTGAAAATGACATCAAAACACCAAAATCACATCGAATTCAAGCCTAAGAACTTTGAAATTTCTAAATTCCACCAACGATGCCGAAACTATCCAAAACACATCTGATGGACCTGCAATTTTGCAGACATATCCAAAATGACATTACGAACCTGTTTCAACTTCCGGAATTCCATTCTGACCCCGATAGAATATTTTCCACTGCCGACCGGAAATCACCAAAAACTAACTTTCGCCAATTCAAGCCTAATTCTACACCGGACATCACAAAAATATTATGAACATACTCCTAAGTCCCAAATCACCTAACGAAGCTTTCCGATCCATAAAATCCGCATTCCGAGGTCATTTACCAAATAGTTAACTCTCAGTTGACTTTTCCCACTATAAAGCTATCTTTAGAGACTAAGTATCTCAATTCTCACTACAACCATTCCGAACCCGATCCAACCGACTCTAACACATCATAAACAGTATAACCAACTTATGACAAGGCAAAAACAGTAATAATAATGCAGGTTCTACGGAACGACCGACCGGGTCATTACAATATTGCATGGGACTAAGCTCTGTCCCCATTTTGCATAAGGTTAAGCTCTACCTCCATTTGCGTAAGGCTAATCTCCTGCCTTCCCTTGCATAAGGCTAATCTTCTGCCTTCCTCTACATAAGGCTAATCTTCTGCCTTCCCCTGCATAAGGCTAATCTTTACCTTCCATTTACATAAGGCTAGGCTCTGCTTTTATTTGCATGAGACTAAGCTCTGTCTCCATCTTGCATGAGGTTAAGCTCTATCTCCATCTGCATAACGCTAATCTTCTGCCTTCCCCTGCATAAGGCTAATCTTCTGCCTTCCATCTGCATATGGCTAAGCTCTGCCTTTATCTTGCATGGGACTAAGCTTTGTCCCGCATTTTGCATGAGGCTAAGCTCTGTATCCATTGGCATAAGGCTAATATCTGCCTTCCACATCTTGCATGAGGCTAAGCTCTGCCTCCATCTGCATAAGGCTAATTTCTGCCTTCCTTTGCATGAGACTAAGCTCTGTCTCCATACCTGCATGAGGCTAAGCTCTGCCTCTAATTTACTTTTTCATCAAGACTAAGCGTTTTCTCTCCAGCGTTATTTACTTCGCTCCTTTTTCGGGCTAAGCTCTGCCTTCCATTTCCCAAGACTAAGCTCTGTTTTGTGGAAGTCATATTATTGCAATTCATGGGCTGAAATATTTCCAACCTGTCCAAAGGCGTCATAGTTCGGAGGCACCATCTTCATGGCCCGAGAACATCATGTCATGGCCTGAGGATCTCTCTCAATTTTGCATATCATTATTCAAAGGCGTCATAGTTTGGAGGCACCATCTTCATGGCCCGAGAACATCATGTCATGGCCTGAGGATCTCTCTCAATTTTGCATATCATTATTCAAAGGCGTCATAGTTTGGAGGCACCATCTTCATGGCCCGAGAACATCATTTCATGGCATGCGAATCTCTCATCAAACAATTCATGGCCCAGGACGTCATGGTCGAAGGACGTCATCCTTAACCGTCCAAAGACAACATAGTCCAACGAGAACTTGCATCATGTTTAAATTTGTGCACAATATATGCTCGTATTGCTTTTATTCGCAGGTAACCCGGCGAGCAACGACTATCCCAGCAGGAGCGATCCCGCTCCAGTTCTCCCAGCCATATCAAACCTAACCATTCTCGTAAACCATTCATTCATCCAACCCTAGATGTTCCGTCCGTTCTTGTGATGACTTCATCGATATACTTTGCCGATGGATCCGGAACTAAATATGGCCTGATTCCTCTAAAACCAGGATATGTAAGCAGCTCAGAAACCAGGGTGCGACCTAAATCTCTCTAACCATTTCGCTCGGTCAAAATTTTCTATCATATCTTTACCCGATAAACTCTTTCATCCTTTACGGGTAAAGAGGGGCAGTTGTTGATACCAATTTTTTTCCCAAAAATATTTTAAATTGCATATATATCTTCAAAATCATGCATTAATAGCAATTGATATTTTTTTCACAATTTTCCTATATTTTTATTAATTTATCCAACATTTTATTACCAATAAATAGTTACAAAATTGCATCACAAATGATTTCAAAAGAATTTCTTGATTCTATTTATTATTTTTGGTCTTATTAAGACCAAATTATTTCATAATTAGCCAAATTGGCACCTTTTGGCTATAATTGCAATAACTTTGCAATTATAGCCCAATCATATGGTTTTATGCTATTTTTACCCCAAAAAGTAATCATTTGTATTTTTAAATACTAAATAAACATTTTAAACTATTTGAACGCATGAAATTCATTTTTTACAATTATTAGCTATTTTATAAATTATTTTTATTAATTTAATTGGGTATTTAACAAATGGCCTAATGTATTTCAATTATAACCTAATTGAATCAGACCCCAACCCAATTAAATTAGCCCAAATACCAGGCCCAGTCCACTTTAAGCCACCCGACCCAATTCCCCTTTAATTCTGGATCGTTGATCATTTCTGATCAACGGACCAAATTAGTCCTTACCTTAATTAATCCTAAGACTACCCCCCCAAACCCTCATTCCCTCCTCTCATTTCTCTCTTTCACTCCGCCGTTACATCTCTCCTCTCACCTCTCAAATTCTCTCTGCTAAAACCTAAAGCTCTCACCGGCCGTTGACTCACCGGTAACTATGGTGGACTCACCACCATCCCAGCCCCCCATGGCTCCCTCATGTGCCGGACTATTGCTACCTTAAGGGCCTTGAGAGAACCAGTGGCAGTTCAACTCACCCCCATGGCTGTTCATGCCATTCTTAGGCCACCCTTGGCCTGTCCGAGTAAGATCCTCTCATCTCCGGCTAAAACCTATGGTTTCTGAGCCGATTCTCTCTATTTTGGGTTATCTCTCTGAAACCCTAACTATTAGCTCTTGACTTCTTAGATTTGTAATAGATTTGAGTATATTCTGAGTTGGTTTGTTGTTTTCCTTAAAGATTTTCCGATTTGTTCTAAAAAACAACTATTCGTCTTCAAACTAGGGTTTCTTAACCCCTTTTAAAAATTGGTTTTTCCTTCTGATTTTAGTATCATTCTATGATTTTCATTATGTTTAAGAGTTTATTTAAGTTTTCCCCCTTTTGTCTGACTTATTATGTTAAAACCCTAAGTTTCTTTGGATTTAATCCTAGATTCTGAGTTTGTCTTTGATAATATGTTTGTTCAATCTGCATATGTGCTTGTTTCTCATGAGCGTTCTAAGTTTTTTGTGATTTTACCCTATTTTGCCTATTAGGGTTTCTGATTCTTTATTTCTTCCGCCTATATCATGTTTATTTTGTTAACTCCTTCAATCATTTACTATGTGCTAATTTGAATCCCTGATTTATGTGATTCTTTTACCCTATTTTGCCTATTCTTGCTTATGTTATGTTTGCTCCGTTCAGTTGTGGTACTTTCCTTTGGTTAATATTACCTTCTAGTGGAATCCCTGATTCCCTGTGATTGGTATCCTCTGTTCCCGACTGATTTCAACCTCTAAAATATTCTCTTGCCTTATTTTATGGTTGATTATGTTGTCAAATTGATTCTTAAGCATTTTCCTTAATTAGAATACGCCGAACCTAGCTTCTATTACATGTTCTATACTTATGCTATGCTGAAACTATTTCCTTATGTGTTATACTCAGCCTTATATGATTTCCTTCCTTATTTAGTATTTTCCTATTACCGTTTGAATTTAACTCCTTAATTAAAGGGAGTACTTACACTGATTGATACCTAGTTTCATAATTACTGTTGAACATTGATTTTTACCTTATTTGCTACCTGTTTTTAAACTATATATACACTGCTCTTTTATTAATACTACACACGAACACATTGGTTCAAAAAATCTCTCTCTCTTACACAAAAACTCTCTTCTTCTCTCTTTTCTCTGGTTACCTGCTATTGTTCTAGGTCAACCGGCTGTACACCAAGGTTGATTACTATATTCTCTGGTTCTTCATTCTGTGTTTACTATCTTCTATACTGGTATGTCCTGATTTCAATTCGAGTTCAAAAAAAAATATGTTTCTTTTACTACTTCAATTCATCCTGCTTTTAGTATGTTTCTATCTATGGTTTTGCTGTGAAACCTGTAGTTGATATGTTTACATTATTAACATGTTATGTACTCCCCTCCCTTAAAATCAGCTTGCTTATGAAATGTTATCCCCCCTTTCTGTAGTATGCCTCAAATCTATGGTTCTGTGTTAATTTTGAAGTTCATCTTGTACCTGTTTTGGTTCTTTGTTCTATGTGTGATGCTGAACCTGTTTTGGTTCTGAGGTTGGTCTGTTGTTTGTTGATTGCCCTACTCTTTTCAAAACTGTCTTATTGAATAACCCCTCTGTTGTTTTACAAAACTATTTCAAACAAGTCTCTTTTCAAAATGTTTTCCTACTCAAACCTTTTCAAAACTATGTCAAGCACTCTCACTCTACTCTTAGACCTTTAAGTTCTGCCCCTCTAATGTGTGACTGCTTAGGGATCCCTATGGGATTCCTCTTAACTCTGATGCATTAGAGCTGGCTCTTCCACACTGCACTTACTTAATTATGATTGTGAAATCTGGGTGTGAGCACTGCCCAGGATCCCTTGAGGTCCTTAGGGAACTCTGACACACCCGGATATTGAGAAAGGCTATGAAACAATTCGGCATTGAGGTTCTGGAAATCTAGGACTATTTGCAGGCTCCCTATAGTGTAACTTCTTATTTTTCTTTACCTATTGATGTAATTCATTCAATATTGGCTTGTAATTATTATTGTAAACGAATATTAGGGATGGCTAGTGAAAAGGGAAAGGTAGTTATATATGTTATAAATGTCAAAGGGTAGAAACCATGCTTTAGGTTTACATTTTCCTGTGTGCGCATTAGAATTCATGTTTAGGACCAATACATGTAAAGCATATCATGCATTAGATACCATGCTCTTAGGTTTCATGTATACTATTTCAGCATCTCGTTTTGGTATTATCTCTATCACTTAGAAATCCTGTTTCTAGGCTAAATAACAACACTAACACAAAACTGTTGCTCTTGCACCTTTTGAAATCATGTTTAACAATGTTGTAACCTTCTATGCATTTAGAAATCATGCTTTAGGAAATTCTGCAATCATGCTGTGTATTTAGAAATCCTTCTTAGGAATTTTGCATATAAATCGTTCTGCACTCTATGTGTGCATACCAGATACCATATTTTAGGATCTCGTTCAATACCCACTCAGTTACACCTAGTTAAACTACTATTGCATGAAAAGGACATAAAACTGTCTCACCTTGTTTTAAAACAAAATGGTAATAATCCTGTATCTTGTAAAACTTAGAACATCATGCTTTAGATAAAATATCTTCTACACTGTTTTAATAGTTCTGGTAACAATTGTGCATTATCCCACGCCTAGGCAAGCCTTAGGTAATCAAATTTCTTAAAAAACTGGAAACTGCCTCTTTGTGTTTACTGCTTAATGCTTTACAGGCCTAAAATCAGTAGGCAAACTGATTAGGACCCCTTGCTCCTGAGTTCATAAAAAATGAAACTGCATATCTTGTGTACTTTGTTATTCACTTAGACATCATGTCTTAGGATCCTGTTTGATAATACTGCCCTTTGTTTGTGTTTGAGTCGTGCTGTTTATGTGCATTATCTGTGGAGGTAAACCTGAGTCTCTAATTGTTTCTTTCCTGCCTTTATTTGCTATAGTCCTACTTGTTCTTGCTTGTCGCCTTAGTATTTTCTCCTTTTAAACCTTATGGGTCTTTCTAGAAATGCCCATAGGTAGATGTCCTAAGTTCCTCCAGGACCATTAAGAAGGGACGGGTAACAGCACGCATAGAGATCACTAAATAACACTCGCTTTAATAACCGCTAAGGGGTGGGAAAGGGTAGACATGGATATGATTACCGGCGCGCTAATGCCACGTGTATCCCCTATCTGAGGAGTGATTACCGGGCATTATACTGATGTGATCCTATAGGATAAACAACCTAGGACTCCCCTATCCCCATATGTGTGCTTAGACTGTAAATCTTTCAAAAACCTTATATGTATTTTAGACTTTAAATCTTATTAAACTTTACTTCACATGTGTGCTTAGATTGCGAATCTTTTCAAAACTCCTTTATTTGTTTATTACTTGGGTGCTACCTGTCTAAATTCACAAAGCTTGTTTGGACGGGAACCACAGTTGTGGACTTTGAGGGGTGCCTAACACCTTCCCCTTGGATTAATTACAAGCCCTTACCCTATCTCTGGTTAACCAAATATGTATTTGTAAATAACCCTTAGTAGGTGCCCTAACACACTTTAATTCGTTAGGTGGCGACTCTTCACCTTACGTACCCCTTTCCCAAAAGGAAAGGAGTTGTCCCAATAATGTCAAAAACCCTGACCGATCCGAAAGGAGAAGGAAAAAGGGGCGCGCCAGTTGCTTTGCGCCTCGTTGAGCCTGCGGACGCAAAGCCAGGGGTGTCCAGGCCGATTACTGATGCGGCAGTTGTCCAATCTGAGGATGAGGAGCCCGTCGGTGGTGAAACAAGTAATGCTACTTATCTGTAGACTTACCGGGATTCCTCCCGAGTTGATACACGTTCTGTTGCAGGGCCGAAGGTGTCCTGTTCCGACATTCATCAAGGGCGAGGGAAGGCCCTGATTCCTTTATCCGGGATAATCGACATGGGTGACTCCCCTCCAGAACCGGATTTTCCTACGGAACAATCAAATGATGTTCAAAATGAAGAGTTCCCTGGTGCGAGAGCGCCCGGTGGGGGCATGACTCAAAGGCCGTATGTCGAGGCTAAAGGGAATCCTGAGTCTAGCGAATTACCTATTTTCAGTGAGCTTGACAGACTTTATAAACATGTATTTTCTCGAAAATCTCGCTAGATATTTTGGCCTTCATATTTCTTATTTTGCCACGTCCATTTTTTCAGGCCAAGGTGTTTTACAACCAGACTTTCGCTAGATTTCAAGCCGAATTAGCTCTTTACGAGGGCGAATGCGGGAAGCTCACTTCGGGGGTTAACGAGCTCAGAGGCTGCCTCGATGAGAAAGTAATAGAGCTCCGCAATCTTAGGACTTATTTGGAGGTGAAGTACAGGGTGAGAGATTTCCTTACTGATTAGGTACCATAGTTCCTTCTTGTTTATATTCGTACGTCTGCCTCATTATGGCGTCATGGCTCACCTTGGGCCGTTCCTTTGCAGTTTTAAAAGAAAGAGGCTTTGTTGAGGGAGAATATTTGAGCCCAGGGCGTCGAGATTCTCGAACTCAAGGGGCATGTGAGTGAGATAACTGCCGAGAGAAGTAGTCTCGAAGGAAAAGTTACCTCGTTCAAGCGTCAACTTCATGATGCCAGGGCGGAGTACGATGGATATAAGGATCGTCTTGATGAATCGGCCATCGCGTTATCTGCTGACATAGCTGAGGATAAGGCACGTGTCTCTTCGTGTAAAGAGGATGTCGCTGCGGTGAATGCTTATGCCAAGGAAGGTGTCTGAGGGGGCTGATTTACAACTGGGCCGAGCTGTGGAACATGCTCGCTTAAGATCTCAGAGGCATGCCCTGGAGGATGTTTTCTCCGGGGGCATCGATCTGATTGCTGAGATCGAGAGAGTGAAGCTCTTGGAGAAAGAGGCTATTGATCTGATTACTTTTGAGGATGGATCGAGCAATGACTCGGAGGATGGCGGTGATGGGGGCGAAGTCCCTAAGGGGGAGGAAGTTATTGGAGGCTCTGGGGCCGAAACTGGGGTCGCCGAGGGCACGATCTCCAAGGAAACCGCTTATGGCTTAGTCTCGATAGAGGGTCAGGGTTATGTTTGATTATTTTCCGTACGGGCCCGATATATGGGCCCTGTAAGCATGTTTCCTTAATTCTCCCATGTATGTAATAAACCTCTCATCTTCTTTCATCCTTTGTTTTTGCCTTTGCAATCTTCGCCAAATTACCATGCCGACCGGGTTGCTGCAGCTAAGAGATTTGACCCTTCGGGTTTCAACTCCCGAGCCAAGCCTTGGTCTAGCCCGACGTGACCCTTGACTGACCCGTGGATGTTACGATGTTAGCCTGTGTGTTTGTTTTTAGGCTTTCACGCAAATTGTTCTAGGCTTACTCTTAGGATCAGGCCGTTAACCGAGCTCATCAACCCTTGGGTTTCGAGTTAGCCTTGAGGCTATTTTGTGCTGGCATCAGGGCTCTTATGCGACTTTAGTTGACCATTTTTGGCTCAGTCCCCGAGCCGGGTTATGTCTCGAGGGAATCGATCTTCTAAGGTTTTGAATTATCACATAGGCCTTTCTGCGCTGGCTTTAAGGCTCTTACACGACTTTAGTTAACCATTTTGGGTCCAGTCCCAGAGTCTGGTCTCTGCTTTGAGGGAATCGACCCTTTGGGTTTTTAAATTTACTCGTAGGCCTTTCTGCGCTAGCTTTGAGGCTTTTAGGCGACTTTAGCATGGCTGTATTACTTACTACTGAAAGATTTACTTAAAGTTTTCTCGCGTTCATCTGACTCTTCGACGGCCCAAAAGAACCTCGATTATGAGCTGTTATGATGAACGGAAAAAAACTCTTTCTTACGAGTCGACATGAAAATGTTCGAAACTCTTCCTTGAGAGCTGACATGAAAATGATCGAAGCCCTTTTGTCGAGCCGACATGAAAATGTTCGAAGCTCTTTTCTCGGGCCGACATGAAAATGTTCGAAGCTCTTTTCTCGAGCCGAAATGAAAATGTTCGAAGCTCTTTTCTTGAGCCGACATGAAAATGTTCGAAGCTCTAGCTTACACTAAAGGTAGCATAATTTTAACCGATTCTTTCCGAAATAATTTCGAAGGATTTTAATTTTAAAACGATAGTCGAGCGTCCCCGAATCGCTTGTTGTTGTTGGGCCGCGACCCATCAACCGGAGCCGCCTTATTTGGCCGAAGCCCTTAGTCCCAAGTATCGTATCCTCGACATCTATATCCGAGGGTATGCCTTTTTAGGGGTCTTATAGGTTTGAATAAATAGCCTTGGCTTTAAATTCGGGACTGTATCTTGTTATTCGAATGTTCCCGCTTGGCGGCCTTGCGGTTTTTGACATGCCCGTAGGAATTACAGTTTAAAACACATCCGAGGTTACCCTCTTAGGATCTTACGACCTCGGGTCTTGACAAATCAAATGTTAATGACAACTGTTGGCAACAAATGTTCTGATGACAAAATAATCCTTTAATTAGTTGACGAGTATACATGTTTTCTTTGCTGAGGATCCGACCCTCCTATACGGGCACAGTTCATTTGGCCGTTTGTCCCGGTACACAATTTCTCGATCGGAATTCTTCTCGGCTTGCTTTGTTCAAGGAGGCGACCTCCCGAGGCGATGTCCCCCAATATTTGAGGTTGATTGGTGCGAAGCCTTGATTACTTAGTCGCCCTTCCATTGGATAGCCCATAGGGGTTGCTTTGTTAAAAACCTTGCCAGTAAAACCCCTTTTGGGGATAAAACCCGACCGAAGAAACGTACGCTGCTGCATCCTAAGAATCCTTCGGGGTTGATAGATGTTTTCAATATCTTCCGTCAAACATCTGCAATGGTTAGTTAAGGATATATGGACGAAAAAATGGGAATACGGTTTTACCTTGGCGTCGGTAATAATGGAGCATGGGCATGTTCAGCTGAGGTGCCGACCCCGCACGATTTTTTCGAAAAATGCGTTGTGGCCTTCCTTGACTTAGGCTCGACTTGACCCTGCGTTATTTGGGGTTATGAATGATTCGGGACGTCCTTTCTTAGGGCCGAATCTCGGATTCTTAAATTACATCGGGCGGCTTTCGCTTTCGGACAGCTATTTGAACCGACTCCGCAACCAGCGACATTTTCTGCATGGATTTTTCCCGGCTTGCCGAGCTCTGGCGCTCGATTCCGCCTTCCTTTGTGTTTTCCGAATCCCTTTTCAAATTTTTGAGGCTGGTTCAGCTCTGGATTCTCTCAGTATAGAGGTGATAGGTCGTTTGACGGGACCTTCCGAGCTTACAATCCCGAGGCAATCCTGCTGCTGATTGACCGCTTCTTATTATTTGTGGGATATGCCATGCGGGTTGGTCCTTTACGCCATCCAGGCTTGTCATGGCCCCGCGCCGGGTCACCGACCCCTTTTTCAGATCATGCATTTTCTGATATCTTAAGGAACAGTTAGTCACAAAATAGGGCGAGTTTGGCCTTACCTGCCGTCGACGGATAAAACCCGATGACGATCGTTACCTATTCCGGGTGTGGTGATGGGGGCGATCTGGCTGCGGGAGCATCTTATGCAGAGTTGACCCTCCGATGATGAGCTTTAAGGACGTCGTTTTTGCTTTCCGCGTCGGAATTTCCCCCAGCAACGCGATCATGCAACCATAACTATGCTCAGGCTTCTCCAAGCGACCTCGACTCCTGCTCCTCAACCTGCTTCAGACCTCTATTCATAATCTCACATTCAGATTCGATGTTGGGTGTTTCCGTAGCCTTTGGAAGTGGTCCGAACGCGTTACTCATCGGTGGCCTCGGGATTAAGCCCAATCCGAGGTCGCCCGGGGAAATAGAGCCTGCATCACAGAAAACACACAGAGGTTCCCCTTTGACTGGGCGAACGCAGGCTGGCAACAATTTCGCCCCGGTTCGAGGTTTCGGCGGCTTTGACAATGCCCTTCAAGCTTGACGGGCTAAATGATCGGTCGACGCGATAATTCGGGCCTCAGTGATATTAAGGCGTGTGTAAAACTATATATAAAAAGGTTTCCGGATCCCGGAGCGTGACAGCCGATACAGAAGTTCCGTCTCTCTTAAGGGGGGTGGATTTATACCGTTCAGCTGGGCAAGGAATTGCGTACCTCGTTCTCGGATGGGCGTTTGCCTAGATGAAGTTTCCTTACCTGGCTTTGCTCCTTCAGGGGGTTTCCCCCTTCCTGAGTGTGCCTCGGCTGTCGGCGAACACTTGGAGGTATCCCTTGCTCATTAATCAGGTTGATTCTTCCCAGAGCTGCCTGCAATCTCCGGTCTTGTGGTCGTGTGCGCCATGAAATCCGCACACCAAATTAGGGTTTCTTCATGAAGGATCTGTCAGTATGGGCCTTGGCCACCTGGTGTCCTTGATTCTGCTCATAGCCGCTACAACATCCGTAGCGTCCGTACCGAAGTCGTATTCGAACGACCGGAGCACTTCCGCCAGCTCCGGATGCCGGTTGGTTCTGGGTTTTATCACCGATCTTGGAGGGTATTAACCTCAGTCTGTCCTTTTATCGATTGCGGGTGCGTCGCTCCTCACGGCGTCTTTCCGAATCTTGACATACGGCTGATGTCTTGCGATGTACGACCTCGGCTCTCTCTCCGGGAGCCTTGATTATATCCTCTTTGCGAGGCCTTTGAGTGTCCTTATAATAGCGGGGTCGCTGGCCCATTATTACCGGACCTTTCCGTCAATCGCCGCGTTCGAGCAGTCGATCCTGATGCCCCCGCGCTCGAGAATGTTTTATGGTTCAGCAGTTGAGTGATGGCTGCTTGTTGTGCCTGCAACATCTCAAGGATTACACTGAGATTGGCTTCTGCTTTCCTTCGTGTGACGGCTCCTCGTGTTCTGCACCAATCTTCTTGGTGTGCACTTCTGTCGGTGCGCGAGCTGGTATCGTCGTGTCGGGCGCTGCTTGAGCCTGTTCCCTCGGGGTTTAGCTCAAGCGTGTCGCTGTGATTTTGCAACGGTGTATCATCACTTGCGATGGTCATGCCCTTCTCCCTGAATTTTTCAGAGCTGCTACCTTCATATGTATTTGCCGACCCTGTCCTGAGAACAAAGGGCCTTGTACAAAAAAGTGTGAAAAGATAACTTGCGTTTATTCAACGAACCAACACTAAAACAACCACTATTATTTTTAGCCCCACTGTGGGCGCCAAACTGTTTAGGGAAAAAAATGGTAATTACAATTATATTTAGTTAATTGGTTCTAAAAATACGTGATTTATCTTAATACCAGTTATTGAATGATTATAGCTAAGTGCATTAAGATAAAACAGTGAGAAAACGGTTAGAAAGCCGAAGAAAAGCAAACCAGAACGTCTTAAGTTGAAGGCCCGATGTTGGCCTTGAGGGTCCTTGAGACCGAGGTTCGGGGTCTGAGTCGGAGGATCGATGGAAATATACAGGCTTCAGGGCCTTGGAAAATATTATTTAAGATCAAAGTAGAGCTATAAATGAAGAACAAGCAATAAAGAGCAGTAAATATGAGTGAAAGAGCTAGTAAGGAGAAACAGAGAATGTTTTAATATTAAAGCAGAGAATGTTCTTGTGCCTTGTACTCAATATATTGTGTGTCGTCCCGTTACAAAGTGACAAGGGCCCCCTTTATATAATGGAGAGGGTCCCAACATAGTACATTAACATTTATTGTAGAGATCTCAATTGATTCGGCTAATTAATGCCCAAGTACGGAACCGTACTTTGTTACAGAACTGTCCGCCTCGGTCTTTGTGACGTTCCTTATGTCGATCCCGGATCCAAATTCTTTTAGGTCGAAGGTAGTCGGTCTTCGGCCCTGGACTATGTGCGAGGCTTCGTGCTAACAGTCATAAAATACTATAATACACATAAAATTGGTCTCCCCAATTTTAACCGTAACAAGAAAAAAAGATATTATGCTACGTGGTAATCCGTTATTAGTTAAAATACTTACATTAATTGTGTTTGTCATTTTTTAACCAAAAAAATAAATAAAATCAAGTGAGGAAGTGAAGATTTAGTTGACCGGAAAGATCCTTAATGTCAAGATAGAAAAAGAAGAAAAGGAAAGAGACAATCAAGCTGATATATCCAACGTACAAAAAGTGGTATTCCTTTTGTTATCAAATGATCTATTTGCAAGGGAAGAATAATTAATGATTCGCGCACAACATTTATCTATTAAAAATTACATTTAAATGTGAAACAATACGTTAGAAATATGTTTCAATTATTAAGAAATGTGATTTCCATACTCATCTTTCCCTTCCCATCCTGCTTCGCTGATTGTTGTTCTTGTGTCAACCAACCCCTCAAGTGCCGTAAATTCGCCCTGGGACATATTGAATGAGTCGCCTAAAGCCGTGGAGATAAGTGTATGAGTAGTGCCCATCACTTGCCTCTCTGTGCCATTTATGGAGGAGACAGACTTGTTGGGTGCTATGATGCAAAGCCGAGAAGGAAACAACAGGCTGTATGCTAAGGTCCCTAAGCAAGTCACGACTAATCTTGAACTAGCTAAAAAGCTTTTTATTTGAACGAAATTTCACAATTGCATGAAGTTACCGTAAACAACCAAAGATGGAGAGGACTAGGGGTGTACAAATGAAACCGACAAACACCACCAACCCGATAATCCGAGTCAAACCGAGAAAAAAAACCCGACTATGGTTTGGTTTGATTTGGTTTGGTGTTGGAAAAAAAAAACCCGACCATATTTGGTTTAGTTTGGTTTTAACTAAAAAAAAGTCAAACCAAACCAAACCAACCCGACATTATATGTATAGAAGTTTTAAATATATTTAATGCATAAAAATATTTATGATAGAGTGTAGTTTATAAATATTTCTTAAACTTTTTCATAGTTTTATCTTTTAACGTATTATTTCAAGCTTGAGCTTATAATTTTTGGATGCTCCAATTAGTTTTATAGTACATAAATGTTAGTAACTCAAATAAATCTTAAACCAAAATCAAATCAATACTAATGCTAATTAAAGACATTCAATTCGATTGTACTATGAATGAAAATAGTGTTGGATATCTATTTTTTAGTTTTCCCATTGTTTAGATAAAATGTATAACTTATTTTTCTTTTAATGGTTAGTCATGTAAATAATAGTACTTATTAGTCATAATTTTAAATTATGTTTGTTTACATTATGGCTTATTAATAATATTTATTTTATGCGATTTTATTATCTTTATTGTTGAATATTTCAGTACAATGTCATGACTCATCTCATATTTATGTTATTTTATTGAAAACACCTTATATAGTTTTCTCTTACTAGGATTAAAAAAAATATGTGGAGCACATATTTTTCATTTTGTACTATGAAAACTTTATGAAGAAAAAAAACCGGAAAAAATCCGAAAAACTCCGAAAACCCGAGAAAAACCGAGATTAAAAAACCCGACTTTTATTGGTTTGGTATTTAATTTTAATAACTCGATACGATTGGTTTAGTTTGGTAATTAGAAAATCCGAACCAACCGGACCTATGCACACCCCTAGAGAAGACAAGGAAATTGAAAATTAGCATAAAAATATATTTGTTAGCGAGATTATAGGAGTATCAACATGATTGTAGTAATTCATGATTATAGGGATCAATAATGATTGTAGTACCATGATTAAGGGGATCCATAATTAGTGAATATATCTTATTACCTTGTATGTATAGGTTTTCCTAGAATAGATGGAAGTTATGCTATGCAGATACATGTATAAATATGTACCTCACGATGAGAAAAAACATAAGAAAGACTTTATTCACCAAACTAATTCTTTACGCGCAATATGGTATCACAGCACTCTGGTTAAATCAAAACGAAATCCAAATCCATCTTTTCTTTACAATGGGAGACCAGACATCTTCTGTCATTCCCACCACCTCAAACAACCTGCCACCTTCTGTCAAAGTCCATCATGATAACTCTGCCTTCCCTACCAGTATTGTTCTTGATGAATTTTCCCCTATGGTCACAATTAATGGTGTTATCTCTTTTTTTCGAGGAATATGGATTTTCTAACTAAAGTGATATTATTCGAAATTGGATTAATTATTTAATTCAGAGTCGTCACTTGGAATAATTTATTGTGTACCAAGTCACCGGTTTATTTTAAATCACAAATCAAGGAATGTTGACTCTGATTTAAAGTCTGTGAAAGCCAGATGATCGGGTAAGGAATTCTGTTAACCCGGGAGAAGGTGTGAGGCACTCCTGAGTTCCATGATTTTAGTACGGTTACTCAACTACTGATAATTGGCCTAATTATCTGATTTATTACATGTTTAAAACTTATTGTGCATTTTGACCTTTCTAACCGCTTTTTAATTATTATTTAAACAATTATGAAATTTATTTAAACAAGTCACGGTGTCGCGCAGTTGCTATTTTCGTACACATTGTGAATCACGTCATGTGAAACATACCTGGGATGCACAACATGTTCATTTTTTAATTATTCTTTGAAGCTGGGGTCAAGTCGCATGAAACGCGCACTCAAATTGGGGTTTATGTATCATGACTATACCACGGAAACCGTACCCATAGTCACGATGATTTATTGAATCAGCGCGCCTGAACAGCTACGCATGTATGAGTTATTTTCCTAAACTACTTTAAGATTGAATATAAGGCTACTAAATTATGGGTATAATATTTGGAAAATATATGTAGAATTTAGTTATTATGGTCGTTGACGTGATTATCTGCATTACAATTTATTAACGAGCTGACATTGAAGGTGTCACGATCCAAATTTCCAACCTTAGGTATCGTGATGGCGCCTAACACCACACTTGCTAGGCAAGCCAATTTTAGAATTCGATTACTACTTTGCATTATTTATCCATTTAGACATAATAAAATAATCTAAAGTAAACTGAGTCTATTTGGCTTTTAATGAATGATTCCAAATATAATAAAGAAAAATAAACAATTAATTAATTAAACCGAGCCACGAAACTAATCATATAAGAGTCTGGTGTCACAATTCACGAACTACTAAAAAACACTACAAATACTGGGCTGAAAGAAATAATGTACTGTTCTGAACATAATAAAACAACGTTTATGAAAATAGGAGAAGACTCTCGGGATCAGCGAACGTCCGCAGATATACCTCGTGTCTCCAAATGAATAGATGTATGCTCTAATAATCTCTATTGTTGGCTAGTACCTGGATCTGCACAAAAGAGTGCAGAGTGTAGTATCAGTACAACCGACCCCATGTACTGAGTAAGTGCCGAGCCTAACCTTGACGAAATAGTAACGAGGCTACGGGGGGGGGGGGGGGGGGTTTTTAGAAATAAACCTGGGAAAAAAAAAAATTTTTCTTTTTTNAAATCTAAATAAATAAATAAATAAGTACTGCAACAACAATAAAATAACTCAGTCGCCTTTTCCAGGTCTCAGCTATAACCAATTCACAAATAATTTTCAAGTTTTCAAACTTTAACTTCAAATCAAGATAGTGCCAAAAATATGAAGAATAATAAAATAAACATTTAAGCTTTTCAAATCTTTATTTTCTTCAAAAATCAATAAAAATATAAATGTCCTCCCGTATCGCTCCTTGTTGCGGCGTGCAACGCGCTCTCACCTGTCCACCCTTATTGCTCCTCCCTAAATATATCACCCTTATTACTCCTGTTGCGGCGTGCAACCCGATCCCACCTGTCCACCCTTATCACTCCTTGTTGCGGCGTGCAACCCACTCCCACCAGACATCTCATATCAATTTATTCATAAATTTCACAATAGCCTTTCACAATATTTTTGTCTCAACAATTATAAATAAGAAACTGTATTTTTTTCTCATAAACATCATCAATATCCTCTCAACCATGAATCAACAGGAAACATAAATATCTATATATCTCGTAAAAACAATGTCAAACTGCTCAACCGTTTTGAACCACAAGGGAACCAGCTAAAACAACCAATACTCTTTCCAAAATAACCGCAACAATATTTAACAACAAAATAACAAGGCCAAGTAGTCATAGAAACAATAATGAACATAGAAAAATTAAGACAAGAATAAATTAAGTTGGGAACGGGAACGGGATCATGCTTAATAGGAAATTTGGTGGTGCATAGATACTCGTCACCTCACCTATACACCAGACACATATATTTCACATAGCAAACAAGTGGGGATTCCTATTCCCTCAAGTCAAAGTTAGACCAAACACTTACCTCAATTTCGTAGGCCACTCACTACTCAATTACGGCTTTTCCTTTTGAATTCACCTCTAACTTGCTCGAATCTATTCATAATTAACTAAATATCATCAATTAATGCTAAAGGAATTAACTTTATTGAAAAGCATGATTTTTTCTAAGTTTTCTAAAAAAAAGTGAAAACTAGACCCCGGGCCCGCTTGGTCTAAACTCGGTGATCGGACCAAATTATATTTACCCATTCACCCACGAACCCAAGTATACTATTAGTTTTGAAATCTGACCTCAATTCGATGTAAAAATTTGATTTTTACATAATTCCCTAGTTCTACCCAAACCCTCAATTTTTTTACTATGAAAATTCTTAGTTTTTGATTTAAAAGTGATAAAAAATAATAAGGAATTGAAAGAGTAAAGTTTAGAATTGATTACCTATGACTTGGAGATGATATTTGGTGAAGAAAATTGTTCCTAGGGCTGCGGTGTTCGAAAATATGGTAAAGAAGAAGGTCTGCCCAATTTTAAATTGTTTTTATATCACTGGACAAGTATTCTATGCGTTCGCGAGCCTTTGGCCGCGTTCGCATAAGCTTAACATCCCAGGCCTACGCGTTCGCGAGCCTAGGGCCGTGTTCGCACTGCATAAGGGCTTCCCCTCCCCCAACCCCTTCCTACTCTATGCGATCGCCTAAACTTGGACTCGCTCGCGTAGAGAAATTTCCTAAAGCTCCGCGTTCGCGTCCTACCCTGTGCGTTCGCGTATGGTAAATCAGGCTCCCCCTCCCCAGGTCCCAACTACTCTATGCGTTCGCATCTGGGGGGTGCGTTCGCATAGAACAAAATGACCCCCCAGCATTTTTACTCTATGCGTTCGCATCTGGGGGGTGCGTTCGCATAGAACAAAATGACCCCCCAGCATTTTTACTCTATGCGTTCGCGTCCAAAATGTGCAAACGCAATGCACAAAATGGCTATGCACCAGCAACATTAACACAGCAGAAAAATACAAGTGCAAAAACTCCTCGTGGCCTATTCGAAACTAACCCGAGCCCTCGGGGATCTAAGCAAAATATGCACGCAAGTCTAAAAATATCATACGGACTTGCTCGTGCGATCAAATCATGAAAATAACATGTAAAACTACGAATTAAACCTCAAAACTAATCATTTTCATCAAGAACTATCAAAGTTCATAACTTTTCAACCAGATGTCAGAATCACGTCAAACGAACTCCGTTTTTTACGAAATTTCATAGTTAACCTTTAAATATCATAAAAAATCTGTACCGGGCTCTAGAACCAAAATACGGGACCGATACCAATGATTTCAAATATTATTTCTTTTCTTTATTCCATAAATATTTCAGCAAAATAATTTTTTTCAAAAATTTATTTCTAAGGCTTGGGACCTCAGAATTCATTTATGGGCATACGTCCGAGTCCCATATTTTACTGTGGACCTCCCGGGATCGTCGGAACACAAATCTGGGTCCCGTTTACTCAAAATGTTGACTAAAGTCAATTTTTATCAAATTTCAACTCTAGAAATTACTATTTCTCATATTTTCACCTAAAAGCTTTCCGGTTTCACGCCCAGACTGCGCATGCAAATTGGGGTATTTTGAAATTAGTCTTTTCATGGCTATTAAGCATGGAACGGAATCTAAATTTATAAAATGACCCCTTGGGCCATCACAATCTCCACCTCTAAAACACACGTTCGTCCTCGAACAGACATAGAAAGTTACCTGAATTGGCAAACAAGTGTGGATATCTACTCTGCATGTCCGACTCGGACTCCCAAGTAGCTGCCTCTCCACTACACTCGAGCTGAAGGATAACTCTTAGACCTCAACTGACGAACCTACAGTCTAAAATGGCTACCGGCTCCTCCTCATAAGTCAAGTCTTTGTCCAATTGGACAGAGCTGAAATCTAACACGTGGGACGGGTCACCATGATATTTCCGGAGCATAGATACATGGAATACCGGATGAACTAAGGATAACCCTGGAGGCAATGCAAGTCTATAAGATACCTCCCCCACTCTATCAAGAATCTCAAACGACCCGATATACCTAGGGCTCAACTTACCATTCTTCCCAAATCTCATAACACCCTTCATGGGCGACACACGAAGCAATACTCTCTCTCTCCAATCTTGAATGCCACTTCACGAACCTTATGATCGTTATAACTCTTTTGCATAGACTGATCTGCACGAAGTCTCTCCTGAATAATCTTGACCTTATCTAAGGCCTCCTGAACTAAGTCTGTACCCAACAACCGAGCCTCTCCCGTCTCAAACCATCCAGCTGGCGATCTGCACCGTCTACCATATAACGCCTCATAAGGAGTCATCTGAATGCTCGACTGATAGCTATTATTATAAGGAGCCATCTGAGGGTGAAATGCTTTAGTCAACTCCACTCGGGTACCCAACTCACGCTGAAATGCTCTCCAAAAGTGCGAAGTAAACTACGTACCCCGATCATAAATGATTGACACGGGCACACCATGAAGGCGAACTATCTCCCGGATATATAACTCAGCGAACCGCTCTGAAGTATAAGTACTTTCAACAGGAATGAAATGTGCTGATACAGTCAGCCTATCCATAATAACCCAAACTGCGTCAAATTTCCTCTAAGTCTGTGGGAGTCCAACAACGAAGTCCATAGTAATGCGCCCCTACTTCCACTCAGGAACCTCTATCTGCTGAAGCAAACCACCAGGTCTCTGATGCTCATACTTTACCTGCTGACAATTTAAGCAACGAGCCACATAATGGAGCTCCCCATCAGAATGCATATAAGCACTTAAAAGGCATTGTGGACACATGTTGGGGGAGCAAGAAAACCAATGTAACGGAGGATGCCTTGAGGCTCAGATTATTTCCCTTCTCTCTTCGAGGGAAGGCACTGGATTGGCTTTAACGACTCCCTAATCATTCTATCTCTACATGGGATGAGTTGGCAGATAAGTTCATTGCTATGTTTTTCTCTCCCGGGCACATGGCAGCTTTGAGATATGAGATATTGGCTTTCAAGCAAGAACTGAATGATCCCCTTCACGAGATTTGGGAGCGCTACAGAACAATGGTCAAAGAATGTCCCAACAATGACATGACCGAGGCTATGATACAACAAACATTCTACCAGGGAATTAATACAACCAATCAGTGTGTGGTCAACCAACTAGCTAGGGGAAACTTCATGAAGCTATCTTACAATGAGGCATGTGACATTATGGATGAAATGGCTGACACTTCGTCAGCATAGAAAAGTCGGGCTAATGTGCCCCAAGGTGACCCAAGTGTGATAAATTTCCATAAAGAGCTTCAAGACCATGGACATGTCATTGTTGAGCTTACCACCACCATGAATCAACTTACTAAGGCGCAACTTCAACAAATCCAAGGGCCAAAGCAAGGGCATACTATGGAAGAGGTAAATATTTTTGTTAACAAGCGAAGGCCACTTGGAAATCAAATGCAGAACAACAATGACCAATGCTAGCAAGGAGTGAGTGGATACAATCATGAGGATTCCTATGATGAGCAAAATGAAGATGTGATGTATGCCAACAATTTCCAAGGGCAAAGGAACAATTCTTCTAACCAAAATATGAACAATCAAAGGCAAGGAAACTGAAACAACACTAACAATTCTAGCAATTGGGGGAACAACAATCAGCAATGGGGAGGCAACAACAACAATTGGGAACAAGAACAAATTGGGGTGGAAGCGGTAATTGGGGGTCGGGATTTCAAAGTCCCCCGATGTACCAAGAACCCAAAAATCCACCCCCGTATCAATCCCAAGGTCAGAGTTCATCAAGCAATGATATGGGCCACATCGAGCAAATGTTTAAACAAACGATGGAAAGGAATGCGGATTCGGATGCTCAAATTGCCTCCCACACTACCTCAATCCGCAATCTTGAGGTCCAAATGGGACAAATCTCACAAGCCTTGAACACTCGCCCGAAGGGGGCACTACCTAGTGACACGGTGGTGAACCCTAAGGGTGGTAACAACAACAACAATACCTGACATGCAATTGTGGTGACCACAAGGAGTGGTCGAGGTGATGAGGCTAGTTCTTCAAAGCAAAAAAAGGGTTTTTAGTGATGATGATGACTTGAAACATGATGAGGTTCCTATTGAGGTTGAACATGTGGTTGAAGAGTTGACGGATAGTGAAGTGATGATTGACATCAATGACAATGATGAGAAAATACAAAATGATGTGAACCCGTCTAGGGAACACGTAGTTGACATACCCGAGTTGGTTGTGCCAAAATCCAAGGCTCCATTGCCTAGACCTCCTCCTCCATATCCTCAAAGATTGGCTAAGCGGAATAATGAGAACCAGTTCAATAACTTCATAGAAATGATGAAGAGTTTGTCTATCAACATACCATTAGTTGAGGCTCTTGAACAAATGCCCGGGTACGCCAAGTTTATGAAAAACTTGGTCACAAAGAAGAGATCCATGGAGTGCGAGACAATCAAGATTACCCACCAAGTGAGTGCAATTGTGCATTCAATGGCACCCAAACTAGAGGTTCCCGGGGCATTCACTATTCCTTGCACTATTGGTAGTGCGAACTTTGCCAAGGCATTGTGCGACCTGGGTGCTAGTATCAATTTGATGCATTATTCTATCTTTAAAACCTTTGGAATTGGCCAACCTAGAGCAACTTCTATGCGAATTCAAATGGCGGATCGAACTATGAAGCGACCCTTGGGAATCTTTGACGATGTTTTGGTGCGGGTCGACAAATTCATCCTGCCCGCAGATTTTGTGATATTGGATTATGAGGTCGATTATGAAGTGACAATTATCTTGGGTATACCTTTCCTAGAAATGGGGAAGGCCTTGGTAGATGTGGAGGTCGATGAGCTCACCTTACGGGTGGGTGATGAAAAGGTCGTTTTCCACGTTTGCAAGTCAATGAGGCAACCAAATAGTACATAGGTGTGCTCTTTTATGGATCTAGTAACCGAGGTGATAATTGATGAGACAATCTCAATGATCAACGTGGAGGATCCTATGGAAGCGGTCTTATTTAATCATGAAGATGTGGTGAGGGATGTCTTGATCGAGTGTGCTAATGCATTACAAGTCATGGGTTATTATTCTTATTGACCCCGCAAGCTGTCTTTGGATTTGGAATATCGGAAAACTCCATCGACAAAGCCCTCAATCGAGGAGCCACCAACCCTAGAGTTGAAGCCTCTTCCACCACACCTCAGGTATGAGTTCTTGGGACCTGCTTGTACTTTACCTAGTATACTTTCTTCTTGCCTAACCCAATTGCAGGTAGATTCTACACTTGAAGTGCTCCAAAGGAGAAATAAGGCCATAGGTTGGACTCTAGCTGATATTCGGGGCATAAGCCTCACCTTCGGTATGCACAAAATAATTCTTGGAGATGATGCTAAGCCTTCCATATAACATCAACGGAGGATGAATAAAGCAATGTAGGAGGTGGTAAAAAAGGAGATAATCAAGTGGCTCGATGTTGGGGTCATCTACCCAATCTCTCATAGTGCTTGGACTTCTCCAGTTCAGTGTGTTCCTAAAAAGGGTGGTATGACAGTGGTGCAGAATGACAAGAATGAGTTGATTCCCACTCAGACTGTAACTGGTTGGAGGGTTTGTATGGATTACAGGAAATTGAACAAGTTGACCCGAAAGGATCACTTTGCTTTTCCATTTTTGGACCAAATGCTTGATAGACTTGCTAGGAGGGCTTTCTATTATTTCTTGAATGGGTGTTCAGGCTACAATCAGATACTTATAGCCCCAGAAGATCAGGAAAAGACAACCTTCACCTGTCCCTACGGGACATTTGCTTTTTCAAGGATGCCATTCGGTTTGTGCAATGCACCCGCCATATTCCAGCGGTGCATGATGGCAATTTTCACGTATATGGTAGAAGATTTCTTGGAGGTGTTCATGGACGACTTCAGCGTGGTCGGGGACTCATTTGAGGAGTGTTTGCAAAATCTTGATAAAGTTCTCGCCCGGTGTGAAGAAACCAACCTTGTATTTAATTGGGAAAAATATCATTTCATGGTCGAGGAGGACATAGTCCTCGGCCATAAAATCTCAAAAGATGGAATTGAAGTGGATAAAGCCAAGATCGAGGTTATCTCAAAGTTACCTCCTCTAACCTCCATGAAGGGAGTCCGTAGTTTCCATGGGCATGCGGGATTTTACCGGAGATTCATTAAAGATTTTTCAAAAGTGGTATATCCCCTATGCAAGCTATTAGATAAAGACGCCAAGTTATAGTTCAATGAGGAATGTATGAAAGCCTTTGAGTTGTTGAAGCATAAGTTAACTACCACCTCAATAATCACCGCGCCATATTGGAGTTCTCCTTTCGAGCTCATGTGTGACTCAAGTGACGTGGCGGTGGGGTCGGTCTTGGGCCAATGGGTAAACAAAAATTTTCATCCCGTATATTGTGCAAGCAAAACCATGAATTCCGCCCAAGTTAACTATACCGTCACAGAAAAGGAGTTGTTGGCTATTGTATTTGCTATGGAAAAATTTAGGCCTTACCTCATGGGAGTCAAAGTTATTGTGCACACCGATCATGTGGCTCTCTGGTACTTGATGATGAAGAAAGATTCCAAAGCTAGGCTTATGAGGTGGGTCTTATTGCTCCAAGAATTTGATCTAGAAATTGTTGATAGAAAGCGGAGCGAGAATCAAGTTGGTGATCATCTATCCCGGTTGGAGGAGCAAGGAAGGCCAAATGATGGCCTTGAGATCAATGATTCCTTTCCGGATGAGCAGCTTCTCGCAGTCTCTATGCAAGACATGACATGGTTTGCGGACATTGCCAACTTTCTAGTTACCGGTGTTGTCCCGTGTGAGCTCTCTTCTAACCAAAGGAAGAAGCTTAGACGGGACAACTTGGACTATTATTGGGATGAGCCGTATTTTTTCAAAATATGCAATGATGGAGTCATTCGGCGATGTGTCCCCGAGGAAGAAAATGACCATTCTTGATTCTTGTCACTCCTCGCCCTACGGTGGTCATCATGGTGGGGCAAGGACATCTTCAAAAGTTCTAAGTTACGGGTTTTATTGGCGTACTTTGTACAAAGATGCAAGCGAATTGGTGAAAAGGTGTGACGAATGTCAAAGAGTGGCGGCATATCAAAGAAGGATGAAATGCCCCTCACAACGATCCTTGAGGTTTATATATTTGATGTGTGGGGCATTGACTTCATGGGCCCTTTTGTCAGCTCGTGTGGTAATACCTACATTCTCGTGGTTGTGGATTATGTTTCAAAATGGGCCGAGGCCATGGCTTTGCCCAATAATGAAGCCCGAAGTGTAGTTGGTTTTCTCAAGAAAAATATATTCACACGATTTGGGACACCTCGGTGATGGGGGATCTCATTTTTGTAATCGGCTTTCGATACATTGCTTGCCAAGTATAGGGTAAATCACAAAGTGTCCACTCCTTACCATCCTCAAGCTAGTGGGCAAGTTGAAGTCTCAAACCGGGAAATCAAGAACACTTTGTCCAAGACCGTGAATGCAAATAGGACCGACTGGTCAAGAAATCTTGATGATGCACTTTGGGCATATAGGACTTCCTTCAAGACCCCGATTGGTATGTCTCTGTATCATTTGGTGTATGGTAAGGCATGTCACCTCCCGGTCGAATTGGAGCACAAGGCACTTTAGGCTTTGAAGAAGTTGAATTTGGATTGGGATACTGCTGCAAATCTTCGTGTTGATAACCTTAATGAGCTTGATGAGATTAGATTCCATGCCTATGCAAGCTCTTCTTTGTATAAGGAGAAAATGAAGTATTTGCATGACAAGTATGCTAAGCACCGGGAATTCAAAGTGGGCGACTTGGTATTACTCTTCAACTCAAGGATTTGTCTCTTTCCAGGAAACACAAATAAAAGTGGAGTGGTACATTCGAGGTGGTGTTGGTTACACCCTTTGGTGCCCTTGATCTAAAGAATAAAAACGACGAAGTTTTTCGTGTGAATGAGCATCTGGTCAAACATTACTTGGGAAAATTTGAGGATAGACACGTGGTGGCTTTGTTGAAATTCACATGATCATGGTAACTTGTGTTGTGCTGCGACGTTAAATCAGGCTCTTCTTGGGAGGCAACCCAAGTGTTTTCTTTTGTCTCTTTTTGTTTCTTCTTGTTAGAGTAGATTTTTCTTGAACTAACCTGTTTGTGAATTTGGTGTAGGATTTGGTGGATGCAATGCAGGAACACAGTCTGAAAAATGGGCTAAGTGGTACAAAACCGCTGCCGCGGTCAACGGTTACCATTCCGCTGCAGCGTAAAAAGTTTCGCGGACGCGGACAAGATGAACCCTGATACAGACTCTCTGAATTTTATCTCCGTTGCAGCGAACACAATTCTGCTGACAATGGTGTGATTTGGCTGCAGTGGACAAACTTCTGCTGACATCAGAAATCTTGCATGCCCAGTTCATTAAAAAGGAAAAGCGCGGTCAACGGTAAAATTCCGTTGTCGCACTCGGTAAATCGGTGGATCCCCAGTTTTCAAGTATAAATATTGAGAGACCCCCTTCTTTTACCCTCATTTGCATCCCAGAGCACTTCTGTTACTGTTCATCCCATTCATTGTGCATCCAAGTTTCACTCTTTTCACAACTTAACTTCCTACATCATTATCTAACAGTGGTATGTTCATAATCTTTGATTTTAGTTGTAGATTTTTTTTAACCTTTTGTGTGTTCTTCTTAGTTTCCTTTCCAAAATTGAAATTATTAAAGACCTAATTCTTGAGCATGATTCACCAAAGGATTATAATCAAGAGGGTAGTGATTTCTTGTTGCCTAAGGGGAGATAGGGTTCTCATTTCATGTATTTCAATCTAAATTTGTGAGAATGCTAAAACCTTAGTTTTGAGAAAACTACTATCAATGCGCTTAATTCTTGAATTCCACTGCAGCGGACCAAAAATCCACTGACAGCGGAATAATCTGAGGCCAACATTTTTGAAGGGTAATTTCCATTGCAGCAGCCAAAAATCCGCTGACAACGGTGTGATTTCGCTGCAGCGGACACTTTTCCACGGACCGCGGTTTGAAACTTAAGGGAAGGGGTAGTCTGAATCCCCCACTTCCACCGCAGCGGCCAGTTTTTCGCTGATAGCGGTGGCCCTTCCGCTGCAGTGGTTACTTTTTCACTGACAGCGGATATTTCTTTGGGCACTATTTTGATTCTCTGCAACACTTATGTCTGTGCTTTCATTGGGTACTTGTATACCATGTTTTAACGAGATTCATTGACATGTTTGCAGACAATGGTTAGATCACATGGTGGCTCAGACAAGTAACCTGGAAAGGGTGATTCTTCTAGGGGTCGTGGTAGGGGTAAACAACAGGCAGCATCCCTAGGCCCGACAAAGGTTATTGGCAAGAAGCAAAAACAAAAAAGGCCAACTCCTGACCCATCGGAATATAGTGAATACGTCCCCTCCCGAGAGGCTTCAGAGGGGAACAGTGGTGCAGCCTTGGCAGATGATTTGTCCCAACCAAGGAGGCTTGTCAACGAGCCTACTACCTCAGTTTCTTCTGATAGCCTGGGTCTATCCAGTTACTCCTCACCCCCTCAGGACACCGGTTCAACAGCTTAGTCCACCGCACCTGCCTCAATCAACCTTGGCAGTTCTGATGATACACCAGATGATGGCAGGGGTGGTGACACCCAAGCATAGGCAGGGGGACTACTCGGGACCAGAAATCTATCAGCATGGAAGGATCGATTTGTCTCTGAACCGGCCTATCACAAATTCAGAGAGTGGTGGCCACAGATGTCACTTGTTTCGGAGAGGGAATTCATTGATAGGGACCTTTTACCTCACAACCTAAATGTAAAAAGGCAATTTGATGAAAGGGCGGGGTGGAATGGAAGTTCTTCACCGGCAAGGTCGAGGATGCAAATGAATATGTAGTGAAAGAGTTCTATGCCAATGTAGCCCACACCAAAAGGGGCACATGTCTTACCCAGGTTCGGAACAAGAAGATTTTTTACAGTGGTAGTGCATTCAACGACTATGCTGGTTTTGCTAATAAAGATGAGACTCGCTACCCGGAGAAAGTGAATTTGGGGGATTTGGCTCATCCATGGCTGGTTTCTGTTATTGTTTTCCCTGGGACTACTCCGGCTTGGTTGACTCCAGGGGCAATTATTTACGGGAACACATTCAGCTTTGAAGCTAAGGGTTGGGAGACATTTGTGTGTATCCGGATACACCCCATCTTGCACGACAGTGACATGCCCCTCTCACCTACTTTTATTGTGGGAGCAATTATGGATGGCATCCCGATCAATGTCTAGGGTGATTGACAGGATAGTACAGAAGGATGAGAGCTCTTATCCCTTTCCCAACTCCCTCACTATGTACTTTCAGGACATGGGAGTTGAGGGAAGGGACTTTGATGTTGCGGTGAAGCCAAAATCAACATTCTCATGGTACATTTTGGAAGGTCCAGACAACCCCAAAGCCAAAGGCAAAGCCACCACCTCTGCTGCTCCTGGTACTTCTACTGCTGCTGCCGAGGGTTCCACTGCTGCTGAGGGTAAGGGTGGCAAGTGCCCGCAGGCTAAGCGGGCTTGCGGGCTAAGCGGGCCGGCCCGTGGGGGGCCCGAGCTTGGGGGCTTTAGGCCCGTGGGGGGCCGGGTCTTTGGTTTGGGCCCGTGAGCCCGGGCCTGCCAGGCAGGCCTGGGCTGGGCCAAGCGGGCCCAACGATCATAAATTAAAAAAAAAAAAAATTAAATATGGCCAACGGCCAGATTTTT
>ML273694.1:0-46799 GCA_005239495.1 Nicotiana undulata
CAGATCATCCACCGGAGTTGTTCAACCTCATGGATCCCTTTGATCCGTCGATTCTTATGGAAACAAGAACTTATTATGAGCTGCAAGTTTTCCGGCGTCATGGAGGATCAATTCTCAAGCCATATGGAGCCAATCCAGAATATCCATTCTGCCATATATTCATAGCTCAAGCCAAGGATTTTCCACAAGAATTATTATGGTTTTTCTGGTACCTATGTCATCAGTACTACATCTTCATGGAATTCAAGTGCAATGTCTTCAANAAATATTTCAGCGATTCCTACAATGCAAAAGTATTCATGTTTCATAGGCCGGTGAAGATTATTAATGGAAAAGTCCAGGCACAGGCAGAAGTGTCATTCTGGTGGAAATTTCCCGTGTCTATCTTATCCATGGAAGAAGAATACAGTGAAGCACAAAGAATTATCTTCCAGCAAAACAGGTGCATCCCGAAAGAAATATGGCCAAAAGATTGGGCAAGTTGGAATTATACCAGCACTCATCCTCACTGGGAAAAAGTCCGAGAAGCAGCAAAAGAATATCAAACTCCGTATGAAATCATTCGGGAAAAAATAACTCAAGACATTTCCAGGTTAAGGTTGCGGATCACATCCCACAACCCAAAGGAGAAGGAACATGCCGAAGGAGAACCTTCAAGTTCTAGGCGTTACTACACAAGATCTCTGAAAAGATGCCTAGAAGGCAAACCTAGAAGATCAATGGAAGACAATTATCTAAATCCCTGTTAATCCTACCATAATCCTACATTACCTACCAATAAAACCTTAAAAAATCATCTAACCATGCCAAAACAAAATTCCACATCCTTCCAAACTGCCTGGGTCTCACTTTCACATGCCGCCACATGCTTCGTCACATGCAACACACCATTTTCACATGCTTCCACAACTTTTCACATGTTAAACCACTTTTATTTCACTGCAGTCACATGTTTCCAGTAGCTTTTTAGTTGTTTTGCCTAAGGTCCTTCACATGTAAAAAGGGACCCACATGTAGATAAGTTTGCCATGTAAGATATGTTTATTTTAATGCAAGTTTGTCTTGTAATAACCTCCTAGCCCTATATAAAGGAGGCCTGGTAGTAGTTGTAAGATCATCTTAGAATTATCCTACAATCATCTTGTAAACTATCTTTTGTGATATATTACATATGAGTTCTTTCTAAATTTCCCTCTTGTTCTTTCTTTCGAATGGATGGAAAGGCCGGTCCATGTATGAAAATAGAGTAAGAATACTCTAAGAAAGTTAGCTTGTTGTAGTACGAAAGTTTTCTGAGTTATAACAGTTGGGTTGATTATAGTACAAAAGTTTTTTGAGTTGTGTAGCTTGGCAAGCCGTCCCTTATGGGTTGTTGAAGCTAGCCTCTTTGGTAGGAAAACTTTTGAGACTATAATCAAATTAACTGTTAGTGCAGCTTGGCAATAGCCAGCCCCTTTTGTAGGAAAACTTCCGTATCTATGATATAGTTTGCTTTCTTGGAGTCTCTTGCTATGTTCTTTATACATTTCCTTATAATAAAAGAATTTGATAACCTTTAAAGGTAAGATAGAGATGACAAAAATTATCACTTTCTGCGTGTAAAAGTAGCCTAACATTTTGTTGTCCATGTGACTATTAGTTAGCTTGTCTAAAGGTAAGTCATTTAATGTCACTCCATTTTGTGCCACGTGGAGGGTATTTCTCCCCACCTACAATTATTCACAAATCCTTAATTACATGGTTAATCTCTCATTAAACTAATAATTAACCAATTACCCACATAATTAAGAATTGTCTCAAATTAATTAAAATTTTACTTATTTTTAATACACTTTATACATCATACTATCATGGTCATATGGTACCTTATATGGTACTAGTCCATATATATCGAGTATTATTTCTCAGGCCGTATTTTATCCCAATATGTCAAACTTGGACGAAAATTCATTTTCTTTGACTTGCTTCCCCTCTCACCTTCACGAATTTACTCATCACTTGTTTGAAATAGCATAATGCTTATTATCTCAAAATAATCCCATTCCCGAACTTACGTCGATTAACTTACGACAAAACTTTAACATACGAAAATGCAGGATGTAACATCTCATTTTCGAGCTTCCATTAATTTGTTTATGACGTGCTTTCACGGACGAAAACATGGGGTGTAACATCATTCCCCCCCTTGGAACATTCGACCTCGAATGTTGATTGATGCACTTATCATTTTCATAACTTATAGCTCTTATGAATACCTTAATACTCTCATTGACATTTAGGAAATTGTTCTGTGAATAAATCCAAAGGCCAGGGCATTCCCCCCTTTAGGCCTCTTTCTCACGCCATGACTTGTGGTCGGAATCCTTCCAATCTTGTAACTGTTGCTACCTTCTTTCATGCAGCTTGTACGATTCTGACCTTATAAGTGCACCTATGAGACTCTCCTATCCTTTTTCCTCTAACTTTTAGCCAATCTCTAGGCCTTACTTTGTGAACATATACAGAGCTTGACAAGATGTCTCTCTGGGCATCTATAGGTATACTGAAGTTCTTCGCTCGATGCTTTGTTGAACTTTCGAATATTGCTATGCTTTATTTCATAGATTCGTTTATCCATTCGTATGACTTTACTACATCAAGGTAGGTCATACTATACCATAACTCTTAATTCAATTTATCGTTACTGAGGTATGCTACCAAACTCCCGGTTACTTTTGTTGCTTATCCTTTAGGTATAAATCTCAGTCCTTTAATGCTTCTTCATTACCGTTCATCTTAAGAATGATGGCCTAATCTCATGTCATACTTTGTAACTTGTATCCGTCCATTGTTGATTCACCTCAATGTTGACCTACAATCCACCACTTGAAGACTCAAAACTTCTTACGTAATACATTGCCGCAAGGGCCCACGTCTCATCGGAGACATCTGGAGTAATTAGATTGATCCACCTAGGGGTGATACTATACTTCCATAACCGTACTTTATAGCATCCCAATGTGAATCACCTTATATGGGTATTTTAGTCCCTTACAATTCATGAAATCCTCTTCAAGTCATTACTCAATCGAAGGCCCAAACGTCATCCTTTATCTATCATAATCACACCCTCATTCTACTACCAGGGAAACATTCCATCTCTTCTAAATGCTACTAATCTTAGACTCATTTGAGTTCGTTCAGGCTATAATGAGCTTTCTATAACTTAGAGGAACCATCAGCTCCCTTGTTTTCCTGGGGTTAATTCCGAGGACTTATACATTTCTTATCACCTCCTCACTCGCCCTTTCTTATCCTTACTCCTGTCTTCCTAAAACCTTTCGCTTTACCATACTTTAGCTCGTAGCCGATTTCCTTATGCTTTTATGGGACATCAAGCGAGATATCACGTCATCTCTAACTCTTCTTTTACTCTATAATTAGACCTTTCGGTACTTAGAAACCATAGGCTGGAAAGTATGCCACTGACGACGCTGCTATTATTTCTGGATACTGAATCCCCGCGCTTCTAGCCTTTTATCCGCAGTATGGACAATTCACAACCTTCTGCATTTGTGTTGTTCCCCTTTTACCTTTCTTACCTTAAAATCTTGCATCGTATCTTCAATATCTTTGATGACCTCCCTTTCACATATGTATAATTCACATTCACAACTTGAAGCTCTATTATAATACTTACACCTTTGTGCATACACAATTTAGTGGGAGCTTCATACTGACCTCTTATGAGGATGGTACTTCCTCTAACTGGATTTATCGTAAAGCCGTTATAGAATATGGTTGTCGCATTATCTCTCTTGTACCTTTGATATTAAGAGTAATTCTGCAATATTCTCAATCACGATTTCTATAATTTTCTAGGTCCAATAATCAGACTTCTGATTTACTTCATTGATGTAACTATTTAGTTTCCTCTTCCTTCTGATCAACCTTTATGTAGGCTTAAGCCATATTCCGATCTGCGGCTCATGGTATTACTTTAGACCTTCATGGACGCTAGGGAATATTCAGGATACAATCTCCTAACAATTCAATCTTTTGTTTATATCCTGGACTCAATTCTTTCTTTTAACTTATACCGGAGTCTTCTAGGACTGTATGATTGTCAACATATATGATGCATGGATTATACTCCGTACTCTTAAGCGAGTTCATAACGTAACTACTCGAGATCATTGATCGAATAATTCCTTTCATTCCTTCTTAGATTTCTTTAACGTAAGCTATCACTTTTTCTGGTATTTCTGCCCCTTGTTGCGTGCATACTTAGCTTATCTTAGTTCCCACGCATGTCGGAGTTTTCGTGCAACTCATATGATCCTGAATACTAATTTTAATTTTACTTGGCGTTCATTAGCCACAGTATGTGCCACTTTCTTATGGAGTGCATACAATGTTGTTTTGAGAAGCCTTCTTTCTCATTTTTCTTAGCTAGTCTTTCATTGTAGTACTTAGGGAAGACTCTCTAACTCTTGTAATGTTGTGAGCCTATAACATTGTATACTCGACGGACCTTCTGATGTCCTTCCTTGCCTATACTTAACCGTAGTTACTTACCTCCCCACTTTGGTGCTTGTAGGGTTGCTTCTGAAGTACCTTTAACAACCCCGACTCTTATTTGAATATATCTCAAGTATTATAATGACATTACTGCGAGGTTGAATTCTCTATGTTGGGGTTTACTATATTTATCTTGCATGATTTGCTGATTTGTCTGTAACCTCTTGTTTAGTCATGACTAGGATTTTCCTGAATCAATTACTAACTACTCGTTGGCCCATTCTCAAATCCATATTCCGCGTAATCTTTCTTGGGTTATTTCCTTTGTCTTAACTTACCTCATGTACTGGCTCCTTATCTATTTAATAACATCCCGGGAAGCAACCCTTACTTCTTTTTCTTGATGTCGTGCTTACATAATGTTCTGTAATCATAGCATATCTGTAACATTTGAATAAGTGTAATCTCGTCCCTTTCTCATTTTTATCACATTCTTCCTCTATCATTCCATAGTTACTAGATCCACTTAATTTTGACTTAATGACGCATCATTCCATATTCCCCCCTTTAGGGGAGTACTAAGAGTTGGAGCTACGACGACCTGCCTATAGATGTTTATCCTTTTCATCTTTGGCGTCCTTTCACATTATCAATGACCCTTACTCGCCTTGCGGTAATTCTTTTGTACCAAGGATAACAAAGTTCCTCACTCGCGATGGTGACACTTAGTGTAACTGGCACATACAGTCCCTTAAGCTTAAATTTGCTCATATTGCTTACTTTAGGGAAGCGTCTCCCTGAATGACCATTCTCTGAATTTCTCATGAATCTTCTTCTATTGTCCATTATATTATCGCCGGAACAAAATATGAAATTCTCATGATGTTGACCATTATCAAATCATTCAGTCCCTAATTCATGTTTAGTTTATCTTGTTCACCAGTCCATACTAATTTCTATTACTCCGAGGTCTAACTTTTCCTTCTGTTAACCATGTTAGAGTTGCGAACTTATCTATCGAAATGAGGAAGTGACTGTATGGCCTATACTCTTTTGTTGTCTTAAGGCCCATCACCTCTCATCTCTTTCTTTATTTGACTATACATTCTGTAACACTCTACCATTGCCATCCATGTATCACATCTCACTCATAATGCTTCATTATCCCTCTTCGTACTTCCCTGCTAATATTTCTACCTATCACTTTATTCTGAAAACTTTAACAAGACATTCTTTCACTTTTACATCCCCTTGCTCCATCTACTGGCTCTTCGGGCTGCCTAACATTCTCCCTTTACTAGGGACGAGATCCAAACTAAGATAATATTTATCCCTTCCAGGCTTCCCATGCCTATCTTTGTAGTATTTATATCAAGTTGTACTATTTTAGAGTGCACCATTTGGGTGTCTCACAAGGTGATCTATTAGCACCTTTGTAATATCCTTCGGAAATGTCAACTGACGCAACAATCAATCCATCATTTTGGGTTATTCTAACCTCATCCGGATCCTGATATCCCGTCCTCCTCTTATACTACTTCTGCTAACCCCCATAGGGCATAACTGGAACGGGTGTGACCAATTGTATGTACCTCCGTTACTATTGAAGGTAACTCAAAATGCTTATATCTCTCTGCCTGAGTTGAAAATACCGATAATCTTTATTAACTGGGTACCTCGTAACCTTTTTCACCTTGCTTCTTTTACTTGTTGGAACTTATGTCTACTTTTCGATTCTCTTATTCCTTTTTACCATAAGAGTGTATAGATATCCATGCCTTAGGGATCCTTATCATGAAGGTTTCACATCTTAGTATCCACATGTTCTACTGGAGACCTTATATTTACTCATCATAAGCATGATGCAAAATCGAGTTCCTCTGACTCAATTCTTCCATAGCCATGTTCAATCCCCTACCAACCGTCTTTCTAGATGTAAGTACCATTGTATTAGGAATATAATAGAATTTAGGAACATGATTCTTACAAGTGAGCTCAACCACACGATCTAAAGTAAGAAGAAAGAGTGATAGTCCTAAATGCCCCGTAGCCTCCTGCTTATAAGTGTAGTGCACGACACACCCATAAAAATACTCTACTAGACACAACTTGTAGATTCCCTAGGACAGAACTGCTCTAATACCACTTTTATCACGCCCCAAACCCGAGAGATGAGACTGGCACTCAGTGCCTCACCTATCCTTGCATACCAAATTGCAACTAAGGGACTCTGGACATAGGATGTCATACTTTGGCCAAGGGACACATTGCAAGACAACTGTGAATGCTGACTAAATATCAATATAAAACTGGGCCAACAAGGCCGTCATAGTTATTACAGCTGACAAACCAACCAAATATAAATACAAGGCCTGCAAGCCCAACATACTGCACTAACTGACAAGATATGTCTACAAGCCTCTACTAATGGGTGTACTGTGATCGGAACAGGGCCCCGACCTACTCATAACATATATACATATATACACAAGATGGACATAAAGCTCTAGACCCGGCAACTCCGAAGGGCATGGAGCTTACCGATCAAGCTGAAATCGGACAACACCTAATGAGAAGATCTACCCGTGTCTGTCGGAACCTGCACGCATGAAATGCAGCGTCCACAGGAAAGGGACGTAAGTACAAAATAATGTACCGAGTATGTAAACCCAATATACTGAAAGCTGAAACTGAACTGGTAAAATAATAATTGAAAGAAAATGGGAGTCAAAGATAATCTGCTAATACTGACTCAACTCTCTTAATATAGTAAGTAAAATAGCTGCCTGGCCTTATAGTACGAAATCTGCTCTGCCGTAGTAGGCTCGATCATAGGCACTCAGCCATACTAGGCTCTATATCTCGACCAACTGGGCTCGCTCATAGGCGCTCGGTCACAGTAGGCTCGGTATATAACTTACCATCTGATCAGAGGTTGCCCAATAGGGGCCTGCCCATCGATTATAGCTCGATGGTAATGAAAATACTGTAATACTGTATATATAGACTTTCTGCTCTCTTGACTGGAAAAATGAAATACTCAATTGAATATGAAGTCCCGATAAGGATAATATTGTAACTTACAAGACTAGGAAAATATACGTAATTTTCGGGATATGAATTTTTCTTTATGCCTCGTTATCAAACTCGTACAATTACGAGATCATGCCAAAATTAAGGAAAAGCTTAGTCTTAACATACCTGTAGTAGGAAAAAATCCGTATGATATTCTTGAAAAAGATTGCACCGTACTCCTTTAGAATTGCAAAATCTCGTTGTTATTACGCGGTACAATTTCATATTAATTTCTTTATAAATCTAAGAATTGCCGTCGGTATTGTAACGTAACATCATATATGAATCTTCAAGAATTCCCTACCTTCATTCCTTATCTTTCCTTTTTATACATTTCCTTATAATAAAAGAATTTGATAACCTTTAAAGGTAAGATAGAGATGGCAAAAATTATCACTTTCTGCGTGCAAAAATAGCCTAACATTTGTTGTCCATGTGCCTATTAGTTAGCTTGTCTAAAGGCAAGTCATTTAATGTCACTCCATTTGCTGCCACGTGGGGGGTATTTGTCCCCACCTATAATTATCCACAAATCTTTAATTGCACGGTTAATTTTCTATTAAACCAATAATTAACCAATTACCCACATAATTAAAAATTATCTCAAATTAATAAAATTCTACTTATTTTTAATACACTTTATACATCATACTATCATGGTCATATGGTAACTTATATGGCACTAGTCCATAGATATCGGGTATTATTGCTCAGGCCGTATTTTATCCCAACATGTCAAACTTGGACGTAAATCCATTTTCTTTGACTTGCTTCCCCTCTCACCTTCACGAATTTACTCATCACTTGTTTGAAATAGCATAATGTTTATATCTCA
The DNA here is from genome assembly GCA_005239495.1 of Nicotiana undulata. Taxonomy (NCBI): domain Eukaryota; kingdom Viridiplantae; phylum Streptophyta; class Magnoliopsida; order Solanales; family Solanaceae; genus Nicotiana; species Nicotiana undulata. The sequence goes on from ML273694.1 coordinate 8,411, forward strand.
ACATAATCCCATTACCGAACTTACGTCGATTAACTTACGATGAAACTTTAACATACGAAAATACGGGATGTAACATCTCATTTTCGAGATTCCATTAATTTATTTATGGCGTACTTTTACGGACGAAAATATGGGGTGTAACAGTATTTTGGTATTCTTGGCATCCCATTCTCCTTGTACCTGATGTACTAGCAGGTCTGAGTCACCAATCACCAGCAGTTCCTGAACATTCATGTCAACAACCAAGTTGAGCCCTAATATGCGGGCTTCATATTCCGCCATATTGTTGGTGCATGGGAACCTGAGTTTTGCGGACACCGGATAATGCTGGCCGGTTTCTAATACTAAGACAACTCCGATACCGACTCCTAACATTCTCCAACCATCGTAGGCTTCAACAATGTCCTCTCCTACGAATGATACCTATTCGTCAGGAAAATACGTTTTTAGGGGTTCGTATTCTCCTTCTATAGGATTTTCAGCAAGATGATCTGCCAATGCTTGTCCTTTAACTGACTTCTGAGTTACATAGATGATGTCAAATTCACTTAGAAATATTTTCCACTTGGCTAGCTTCCCAGTAGGCATATGCTTCTGAAAGATGTACTTCAGGGGATCCACCCTTGATATGAGGTATGTAGTATATACACAAAAATAATGCCTCAATTTTTGAGCTATCCATGTTAGAGCGCAGCAAGTGCATCCCAAAAGAGAGTACCACGCTTCATAAGGTGTGAACTTCTTACTCAACTAGTATATGGCCTGCTCCTTTCTTCCCGTCTCGTCATGTTGTCCCAAAACACAACCAAAAGCTCCATCTAACACTGCAAGGTAGAGTAGTAGTGGTCTACCAGGTTCTGGAGGGACTAATACGGGTGGTGTGGACAAGTATTCCTTGATTTTGTCAAAAGTCTTCTGACAATCCTCGGTCCATCTGGTTGCGGCATCCTTCTTCAGCATTTTAAAAATTGGTTCACATATCACAGTGGACTGTGCTATGAAGCGGCTGATGTAATTGAGGCGTCTCAAGAAACTCATCACATCCTTCTTGTTCTTTGGTGGTGGTAGTTCCTGGATAGCTTTAACCTTTGATGGGTCTACCTCTATTCCTCGATGGCTGACGATGAATCCCAACAATTTTCCGACAGGAACCCCGAATGCACACTTTGCGGGATTTAGCTTTAGATTGTACTTCCGCAGCCAGTCAAAGAACTTCCTCAAGTCTGTTATGTGATATGTGGATTTCTTGGATTTGATGATGACGTTGTCAACATACACCTTTATTTCCTTATGTATCATATCATGGAAGATGGTTGTCATAGCCCTCATGTAGGTGTCCCCAACATTCAGACCGAACGCCATCATTTTGTAGCAATACACCCCTATGGTGTAATGAATGTTGTTTTCTCTGCGTCTTCTACGTCCATCCAGATCTGATGATAACCCACGAAGAAATCCACAAAGGATTGGAGTTCATGCTTGGCGCAGTTGATAATCAAAATATGTATATTTGGTAGTGGGAAATCATCCTTGGCACTTGCTCTATTTAGATCCTGATAGTCGACAGACACCCTGACTTTTCCATCTTTCTTTCGAATCGATTCAATGTTGGCTAACCAGGTTGGGTACTCAACTAACCCGAGGACTTTGGCTTTGATATGCTTGGTGACTTCTTCCTTGATCTTCAGACTCATGTCTGGCTTGAACTTAATGAGTTTCTGCTTCACTGGCAGACACATTGGATTTGTAAGTAACTTGTGAGCTACTATGGATGTGCTCAGCCCTGTCATATTGTCGTATGACCATGCAAAAATATCCTCATATTCTTTCAAGAAACAAGTGTATTCTTCCTTCTCTGACGGTGACAAGTGGATGCTTATGTGAGTTTTCTTGATGGTTTCAAAATCTCCCAAATTGACTATCTCGGTTTCGTCCAGGTTGGACTAGGGCTTGTTTTCAAAATTCGCAACTTCTCTGATATTTTCCTTAGGTATAACATCTTCTTATTCTATTTATTCTGAGTCAGTGTCCTTGTGTTGCATTGTCTCATTACATGTCACAGTCGTTGGTTCATAAAGATAAGAAATAATAATGCTTTAGAGAGAAAGATATGAAAGAAAATAGTAATAATAAAACATCAAGCCATTGGTAAATATTAAAGTGTCAAACAAAGCGATTTTCAATAACTCAAACAATGTTTTTCAAAATGAAATACTGAAAATATTATTTTAAAACAAAATATTCAAGAAGAATTGTTTTAAAAAATAAATGATGCTAGCAACCATGCTATTGATAACTAGAGATTTTTACCTACTATTTACTCTCTTTTGCTTAGGTTTTGGGGTAAAAATGCAGTAAGGTATTCCCGAAAATTAATGCAAGGTGCTTATTTGCAGAGTCTGGATCAAATTGAGGCAAAAAGACCAAAACTAACTTAAAAGGAGCCAAACTTGCACAAGCCATGGAATCAACAGAAGTGTTGACAACTTTATTTCAACGTTGCAGGGGAAGCTTGACCGCTAGTGCGGAATCCTAAGAGCTGCAGTGCAAATAGATTCAGAGAGCTGGAATTTGACCCCTTTGGAACCACTGAGAGCGCAATAAAAGCGCGGCCGCAAAACCTTTAGCGCGGCCGCGGTGGGAAATCCGCTAAGAGCGGAATGGCAAGATCAGAGAGTTATCAAAATTAGCCCATCTCAAAAGCGTGGTCAGGCTAAAATTCCGCTGCCACATTATTCAGTTCCGCTGGGGCGCTCAAGATTCCGATGGGAGCGGAAACACAGTTCAGAGAAAGTGCCAGAGATCCAACATTGAAAAAGTGCGGTCCGCGCTCTTAATTGCACGACCGCAAAAGCTGTTCCGCTGAGGCTCTTGGTCTTCCGCTGACAGCGAAACCTCCGTAGGGGCATTTTTGTCCAGTAATTTTAGCTGTATATAAATAGTTCTTTTTCTTATTTTTAGGGTATCTGATGTTTTGGAAAGCTCGTGAATAGCACCCTTTTACCTTTTTGAGTAACTTTAGAATAGATTTCACTCTTAATCTTAGATTTTATCTTTGTATTTGACATTTATGGCTTTAATATCATCTACTCTTTTGATTTCTTCCTTCAATATGAGTAGCTAGACCCATTAGCTAGGGTTGTGACCCAAACCTAGTGTGGGTATCTAATGGGTCTTCAATTTTAGGGTTTACTTGTTATTGGGTCAGTGATATTTAGCTTGTTTCATGCTTAATCTATTGAATTAGTGGTTGCAAACACTGATGCATGCCTTTTTTACTAGGGTTGTTGTTGGGAAAGATGACCCAAGTTTAGGTAAAATAGGCTAACAAGGAATTGAGGTGAACTCAAGAGATTGATATCCCCAATTAAAGGGTAGAACCTAGAGATAGTAATACCCGACTTGAGCCAACTTCACTTGCTTTGTTGAAACATCCAACTAGGCTTGAGAAAGCCAATTCGGGCAAAGTCACATAAACTACCGAGAGGTATAGGGTGAATAATTGAGTGTGAGGTTATATCACGAGCCCATAATCAACAAGTTTATCCTAGATTTTAGGTCCCGTTAGATACTCGCCTAGGTATAAGTTGCATCCCTAGTGCCCTTTATAACTTGATAAAACCTTCACAAAAATATTGTAGTTAGCTTGTTCTTAGCAATATTTAGTAGTATAACTAGTAGAGAACCAAAACAACCTATGTTTCGAAGAATAATTAAGAACAATACACATTGCTAAATCGGATAGGAACCCAAATCCAATCTTCTAACTCCATGTGTATTTTGATCCCGATCCTCGATCACTTTTTGGCTCCGTTGCCGGAGAGTTAAACGTTGCTAGCTATCTATTTGATTAGTGGTGTAAATTGTTTTTCTTTCCTTCTATTTTATTAACTTGTGTGTTTCAATCTCTACAAATGGATGATCCTCTCGGGAATGTTATATCGGGGGATGAGGTTGATGATAACGGGGATGATGAGGTGCATCTAGTACCTCAAGCCCAAAGACGAGGCTGCCAGGCCAATGCCAATGAAAATATGCCAGACCCTCCCCCGCCTCCTCCAAGAGCAGCTCCTCGGGTGCTTCAATATGAGGGATATGCTAGTGCAATTGTCCTACTTAGAATCCGAGCGGTCAATTTCCAGATCACGAATGTGATGTTGACATTATTGGAGCAGCGAGGATATTTCACGGGTGCTCCCCATTAGAATGCTTATAAACACTTAAAAGGATTTGTGGATACTTGTTGGGGAAGCAAGAAAACCAACGTGCCAGAGGATGCCTTGAGGCTCAAACTATTCCCTTTCTCTCTTAGAGGGAAAGCACTGGATTGGATTGAACGACTCCCTAACCATTCCATCTCTACGTGGGATGAAATGGCGGACAAATTTATTGCCAAGTTTTTCTCACCCGGACACATGGCAGCTTTGAGGGATGAATATTGTCATTCAAGCAGGAACCAAACGAACCCCTCCATGAGATTTGGGAGAGATACAAAACGATGGTCAAGGAATGCTTTAAATGACATGAAGGAATCTATGATTCAACAAACATCTTACCGCGGCATAAACACAACCAATCAGTGTGTGGTCAACCAATTAGCCGGGGGAACTTCATGAATCTATCTTATGACGAAGCTTGTGATATTCTTGATGAAATGGCCGACACTTCGTCAGCATGGCAAAGTCGGGCTATTGTTCCCCAAGGTGACCCGAGTGTGATTAATCTTCATAAAGAACTCCAAGACCATAGACAGGCCATTGCTGAGCTAACAACAACTATAAACCAACTTGCCAAGGCACAACTTCAGAAAATCCAAGTACCAAAGAAAGTCCATGCTATGGAAGGGGTCAATCTATTGGTCAACAAGCGAAGACAACGTGACCAACAAATGCAAAGCAACAATAATCATAGTGAGAAAGGTGTGAGTGGATACAACAATGATGATTCATATGATGAGCAGAATGAGGATGTGATGTATGCAAACAATTTCCAAGGACAAAGGAGCAATGCTCCAAACCAACAGTGGAGATATCAGGGAAACAACCAAAATTGGAGCAATCAAGGGCAAGGAAACTGGAACAACAATAACAACTCTAATAACTGGGGGAACAACAACAATCAACAATGGGGAGGCAACAACAACAATTGGAATGGGAATAATAATAGAAATTGGGGTGGAAACAGTAATCAAGGGTCGGGATTTCAAAGGCCCCTGATGTATCAACAACCTAATAATCCACCCCCTATCAGTCCCAAGTTCTGAGTTCATCAAGCAATGATATGGGACGGATCGAGCATATGTTTAAACAGATGATGGAGGGGAATGCGAATTCAGATGCTCAAATTGCCTCCCAAACTACCTCCATCCGCAATCTTGAGGTCCAAATGGGGAAAATATCACATGCTTTGAACACTCGCTCTAAGGGGGCACTACCTAGTGACACAGTAGTGAATACAAAGGGTGGGACAACAACAATATCGGACATGCAATGGCGGTGACCACAAGTGGTCGAGGTGGTGAAGCAAGTACCTCAAAGAAAAGAGGGTTGTATGTGATGATGATGAAATGCAACAAGATGATGTTGCTATTGAGGTTGATCAAGTGAGTGAAGAACCAATGAATGGTGAAGTGAGGATTGGCATCAATGACAATGAGGAGGAAGCACAAAATGACGTGAACCCGTCTAGGGAACACGTAATTGACATACCGGAGCCGGTTGTGCCAAAAGACAAGGCCCCATTGCCAAGGCCTCCTCCTTCTTATCCTCAAAGATTGGCAAAGCAGAAGAATGAAAATCAGTTCAAGAAGTTCATAGAAATGATGAAGAGTTTTTCTATCAATGTACCACTAGTTGAGGCTCTTGAGAAAATGACGGGGTACGCCAAGTTTATGAAAGACTTGGTGACAAAAAAAAGATCCATGGAGTGCGAGACAATCAAAATGACCCACCAAGTGAGTGAAATTGTGCACTCAATGGCACCCAAACTAGAGGATCCCCTCGCATTCACTATCCCTTGTACAATTGGTAGTGCGGACTTTGCAAAGGCATTATGTGACTTGGGTGCTAGTATCAATTTGATGCCTTACTCTGTATTTAAAACTTTGGGAATTGGCCAACCGAGAGAAACTTTGACGAGACTTCAAATGGCGGATAGAACTATGAAGCGGCCCCTGGGTATTAGTGATGATGTTTTGGTACGGGTCGACAAATTTATCTTGCCTGCGGATTTTGTGATATTGGATTGTGAAGTCGACTATGAGGTGCCTATTATCTTGGGAAGACCTTTCCTAGAAACGAGGAAGGTTTTGGTAGATGTGGAGGCCGATGAGCTAACCTTCCGGGTGGGTAATGAAAATGTCATTTTCCATGTATGCAAATAAATGCGGCAAATAGTACGGAGGTGTGCTCTTTTGTGGATATAGTAACCGAGGTGATAATTGCTGATACAAGCTCAATGATCAATGTGGAGGATCCCATGGAAGCGGTCTTATTGAACCATAAAGATATTGTGACGGATGGCTTGGTTGAGTGTACTAATGCATTGCAAGGCAGGGATCTTATTCTTATGGACCCTGCAAGCTCTCTTTGGATTTGGAAAATCGTAAGAATCCACCGACAAAGCCCTCAATATAGGAGCCACCAATCTTGGAGTTTAAGCCTCTCCCACCATACCTCAGGTATGAATTCTTGGGCCCTGCTTCTACTTTACCTGTTATACTTTCTGCTTGTTTAACCCAAGTGCAGGTAGACTCAACTCTTGAAGTGCTCCAAAGGAGAAAGAAAGCAGTTGGATGGACCCTAGCTGATATTCGGGGCATAAGACCTGCCTTTTTCATGCACACAATCATTCTTGAAGATGATGCAAAACCGTCCGTGGAACATCAATAGAGGTTGAACGAGGCGATGCAAGAGGTGGTCAAAAAGGAGATAATCAAGTGGCTTGATATTGGGGTTATTTATCCAATATCTTATAGTGATTGGACTTCACCAGTGCAGTGTTCCGAAAAAGGGTGGTATGGCTGTGGTGAAAAATGAAAAGAATGAGTTGATCCCTACTCGGACTGTGACTGGCTGGAGGGTTTGTATGGACAGTAGGAAGCTGAACAAAGTGAGCCATTTTTAGACCAGATGCTTGACAGACTTGCTGGGCAGGCTTTCTATTGTTTCTTGGATGGGTATTTAGGCTACAACCAGATTCTTATAGCCCCAGAAGATCAGGAGAACACAACTTTCACCCGCCCGTACGAGACCTTTGCCTTCTCTAGGATGTCATTCGGATTGTGAAATGCACCCGCTACATTTCAGCGGTGCATGATAGCAATAATCACGGACATGGTGGAGGACTTCCTCTAAGTCTTCATGGACGACTTCAGTGTGGGTGGGGACTCACTTGAGGAGTGTTTGAAAAATCTTGATAAAATTCTCTCCCGGTGTGAAGAAACTAACCTTGTGTTGAATTGGGAGAAATGCCATTTCATGGTCGAAGAGGGCATTGTCCTCGGCCATAAGATCTCAAAAGATGGCATTGAAGTGGACAAAGCAGAGATCAAATTTATCTCCAAGTTGCCTCCTCCGACTTCCGTCAAGGGAGTTAGAAGTTTCCTTGGACATGCATGATTTGACCGGAGGTTCATTAAAGATTTTTCCAAAGTGGTAAATCCCCTATGCAAGTTGTTAGAGAAGGATGCAAAGTTTTAATTCAATGAAGAATGTATGAAGGCCTTTGAGTTGTTAAGTATAAGTTAACTACCACTCCTATCATCACCGCACCAAATTTGAGATCTCCCTTTGAGCTTATGTGTGACTCAAGTGATGTGGCGGTGGGAGAGGTCTTGGGGAAACAGGTGAATCAAATATTTCATCCCGTATATTATGCAAGAAAAACCATGAACGATTCCCAAGTTAACTATACCGTCACAGAAAAAGAACTTTTGGCTATTGTGTTTGCGATGGAAAAATTTAGGCCCTATATCTTGGGCGCCAAGGTGATTGTTCACACCAATCACGCGGCACTCCGGTATTTGATGACAAAGAAGGATTCAAAAGCGAGACTTATGAGATGGGTCTTGTTGCTTCAAGAATTTGATCTTGAGATTGTTGATATGAAGGGAAGCGAAAATCAAGTTGCTGATCATTTGTCCCGATTAGAGGAGCAAGGAAGGCCAAAAGATGGTCTTGAGATTAATGATGCTTTTCCAGATGAACAACTTCTTTCAGTTTCCATTCATGATATGCCTTGGTTTGCGGATATTGCCAATTTTCTTGTCAACGACATCGTCCCGTGTGAGCTCTCTTCTAACCAAAGGAAGAAGCTCAGACGGGAAAATTTGGATTACTATTGGGATGAGACCTACTTGTTTAAAATTTGTAATGATGGAGTGATTCGCCAGTGTGTCCCCGAGGAAGAACAAATAAGCATTCTTGATTCTTGTCATTCATCTCCCTACGGTGGTCATCACGGTGGGGCAAGGACAACTTCTAAAGTTTTGAGTTGTGGTTTTTATTGGCTTACATTGTATAGAGATGCGAGTGAGTTGGTGAAGAGATGTGATGAGTGTCAAAGAGCGGGTGGAATATCAGAGAAGGATGAAATGCCCCTCACAACGATTCTTGAGTTGACATATTTGATGTGTGGGGAATATACTTTATGGGCCCTTTTGTTAGTTCGTGTGGCAATACCTACATTATTGTGGCGGTTGATTATGTCTCAAAGTGGGTCGAGGCTGTGGCTTTTCCCAACAATGGAGCCCAGAGTGTAGTAGATTTTCTCAAGAAGAACATTTTCACACGGTTTGGGACGCCTCGGGCAATTATAAGTGATGAGGGGTCTCATTTTTGTAATAGGGAATTTGATACTTTGCTTGCTAAATATGGTGTAAATGACAAGGTCTCTACTCCTTACCATCCTCAAGATAGTGGGCAAGTAGAGGTTTCAAATAGGGAAATCAAGAGCATCTTGTCCAAGACCGTGAATACCAATAGGACCGATTGGTCAAGAAAGCTTGATGACGCTCTATGGGCTTATAGGACTACATTCAAAACTCTGATCGGTAAGTCCTCGTACCGGTTGGTGTATGGTAAAGAGTGTCACTTGCCGGTTGAGCTGGAGCACAAGGTATTATGGGCTTTAAAGACGTTAAATCTTGACTGGGACACTGCAACAAATCCCCGTGTTGAACATCTCAATGAGCTTGACGAATTTTGGTTTCATGCTTATTCAAGCTCATCATTGTACAAGGAGAAAATGAAATATTTGCATGACAAGTATTCCAAGAAAAGGGAATTCAAAGTGGGCGATTTGGTACTACTCTTCAACTCCCGGTTGCGTCTCTATGCGGGCAAGCTAAAATCAAAATGGAGTGGTCCCTTTGAGGTAGTGTTGGTAACACCTTTTGGTGCCCTTGATCTAAAGAACAAAAATGGTGAAATATTTTGGGTGAATGGGCATCGTGTGAAGCACTACTTGGTAAAGTTTGAGGATTGCCACGTGGTGGCTTTGTTGAAGTTCAATTGATGGTGGTAACATGCGTCGTGCCGCGACGCTAAATCAGACTTGGGAGGCAACCCAAATGATTTTTCTTTCCTTTTCGTTTCTTTTTCTTAGATTAGATTTTCTTGAACTAACTGGTTGTGATATTTGTGTAGGACTTGTTTGATGCAGGACACAAAACTAGAAAAATTGGCTAAGTATGCACAAAATCGGTGTCGCGCTCAGAATTCCGCGGTCAACGGTGGCAATTACGCGGGGGCGGATTAGTTCCGCGGACGCGGAATGGTGAAACCCAAAAATGCAACTCTCTAAAATTCACTCCACGTCCGCGTCCAAAATTCCGCTAATAGCGACCAGGTTCCGTGACAACGATCAAAATTCCGCTGATATCGGAATTGTTTCAGCATCAGCTCTTCAAAAGACAAAAAGTGTGGTCAGCGGTGAACTCCGTTGCCGCGCTATCTAAGGCGGTGTGGGGTCCTAGGGTTTATTATAAATAGATGGGGCCTCATACTTTTACCCTTTTCTCACTTCAACATTTGACAACCCCCTTTTTACTTGTCATAACATTCCCCACTGTGCATCTAAGCTCCTAGTCTTCATCTTACATCAAATCCAAATCTTGGTATGTTCAACTTCTTGATTCTACTTGTAGATTTTTACCTTTTTTGTTTACTTCTTCTTAATTTTGCCTTTTTAGATGGGGTATTATAGACCTAAATCACAAGAATGATTCACCAAGTGTTAATAATGAATGAGTAGTGACTTTTTGTTGCCTAATAGGGTCTGGGGTGTTCAATTTTAATTGATTAATGCCTAATTTTGTAATATTGATAAACCATAGTTGTGAAATTTTTTCCAGTGCATGTCTATTTTGAATTCCGCTGCAGCGAACCAAAATCCGCGGTCAACAGATTGATGATTTGAATGGACTTTTTGAATATACCCTTCCGCTGCAGCGATCAAATCTTGATGAAGCAGTTCCATCCACCACACCTGCTCCAGTTGACCTTGACAGTGATGATGATTCCCCAGATGATGGTAGGGGTGGTGATACACAAATAGGAGGGCTACTCGGGTCTCAAAATCCGTCAGTGTGGCAGGACCGATTTGTCATTGAACAGGCTTATCACAAATTTAGAGAGTGCTGGCCCCAGAGGTCACTCGTGTTGGAGAGACCTTTTATTGAGAGTGACCTTCTACCCCACAACCCAAACGTCAAAAGGCAATTCAATGAGTGGGTGGGGTGGAAATTCTTCACCAGCAATGTTCCTGAGGGCAATGAATTTGTGGTCAAAAAATTCTATGCCAATGTTGCCCACATAAAAAAAGGCACATATCTGACCAAAGTTTGAAACAAGAAAGTTTTGTTCAATGGCGAGGAACTCAATGATTATGCTGGTTTCAACCATGAAGATGAGACCCTTTACTTGGAGAAGGTGGATTTAGGTGAGTTAGCTCGCCCGTGGCTGGCCTCCGTGATTGCTATTCCTGGGATTGCTCAGGCGTGGCTGACACCAGGAGCTACTTTCTTCAGAAACACATTGAGTTTTGAGGCAAAGGGCTGGGCGACATTTGTATGTAGCAAGATAGACCCCACTTTGCATGATAGTGACATGCCTCTTTCCTATGTTCTTATAGCGGGGGCAATTATGGCACGATTACCGATCAACGTCGAGAATATTATGGCAAGGGTGATCAACAGGACAATCCGGAAGAATGAGCACTCATATCCCTTTCCGAACTTCCTTACTATGTACTTCCGGGACCAGGGAGTTGAGGGAAGGGACTTTGATCAGAAGGTGAAGCCAAATTGCCATTCTCCTGGTATAGTTTGAAGGACCCGGACAACCCCAAAGCAAAGAGCAAATCCACCGCTTCTTCAGGTTCTGAGCCTTCTACTGCTGCTGAGGGGTCCTCTGTTGCCATGCCACAACCCCCCTCTAGATCATCTACCTATGTTCGTGCTTCAGTTCCATCTTCTTCCACATACCCTCAGACTGCTTTGAGGGTGAACCAAACATTGGCAGGTATCAGCAATTGGCTGCAGATAGCTTTTTCAAAGCTAGCTGACCTATCCACTGCCGTTGCAGCCCAGGCAGCCCCAGCCCATATTTAATTGCCTCCAACATTGGAGGAGACCTTGAAGAGCTTAGTTGACAACCAAAAGAAGATCTTGAAGTCCTTGGGCAAACACGAGAAAGAAATCAAGTCCTTGGGTAAGGCAGTGAAGAAGATGAAGAAGAGTCAGGATGAGATGAAGAAGACCTAGGAAGAGTTGAAAAAGGAAGTAGCCAATCTCACGACAGCGGGGGACATCCCCCTTGATCTACTCATAGGAGTGCCTGCCCCTGCACCTCAGACAACACAGGTTCCAAAGAAGGAGGCTACTTCTGCACCAGTGAGGAGAGGATTCATCCCCCAGCCTGATGATATGGAGATCCAACTGGAGGATCCCAATGGAGATGCATCTACCCAGCCTCAGGACCCTGTCATAGTGCCTGCCGCTGATCCTACCACTGCAGCTGACCCAGTCCCAATGCAGACAGAGACACCTTAGGGAGTTCGCTTTTACTCTCTACCCCTTCCCCTACTCTATTTTTGCATTTAGCATTGAGGACAATGCTAATCCTTATTTGGGGGGGGGGGGTGTCCTCATTTGGTGATTCAGACATATGGATGATATTTTTTGTTTGGTATGTAATAACTCGTAATACTGTTTTCTTTTCTTTATTTGCATTCCTCGTACTTAATTTCCGTACTTTTGGTTTGTTTTATCTTTGGTATGTATATAAAAAGTTTCCTTTTCATGTATATATTAATTTCCCTCTGATGTATATTCGTCTTAATCCCCTATTGTACATATTCATTTTTACTTTCCGTAACTTTACTTTATAACTTCTTTTATAATTTTCCTTTATAGTTTAGCTTCTTATTTCCTTTAGGTCTTCTTTTTGAACTTATATCTTCTTTTTACTTTTTTGTTATCAATAAGCACGGTTCTTTCCAAGGGCGAAAATTGTGTGAACCGAGTGTCTCTTCCCTACGATAGATGGCGTGACGACCTTCTTAAGGGATTGGGTATGTTTTTCTTTTTCTTTTTCTTTTATTTGGTAGTAATAAATAATTGTGACTCAAGTAAGCTTTACTTGGCACCAACATATTTACCTTTGACCTCATGTTAGAGACAAATTGTAGACGAGTCTAGCTCTAGTTATGACCCTTAGAATCTTGAGTTGTCTAGAACTATCATCGAGTGGTGCTTGCAGCCATATGTGAGTTTTCAATCTAAGCTAAGGTTGTTGTGGGCCCTCGACTCTATTCTCTCTAACAATCCTATAGCTTGAGAGGTGAGATTTTGAATTGCAATCCCAAGTGCCGTGCCAACTAGTCTAGAACTTGCCCCAAGTGTTTTTCTAGGCAAAATTCTAAGTGTAGCTCGACTTGAGAAGTGATTATAGTCTCTCCTTGGTCCCCTTTTGTATTTGAAGACTTCCATATCCTACCATGATAATATCCTTAGTCAACCCCTTTTAGCCTAAGCCTTTTCGTTCAAAAACCACATTACAAACCTTCATCCGTTCTATAATGACCCTCTCTTGGCACCCAAATCTTTCCTGAGCATTCATGATGAACAATAGTCAAAAACATAAGTTTGGGGGAGAGACAAGGAAATGCAGAGTGATGAAAAGTTCAAAGAACAAAAGGAATTGATGAAAAGGAAAGGCAAGGAAAAGGATGAACAACCAAAAAGAAACATGTCAAAAAGAAAAGTGAAAGTTGAAAGGATTCAATGCAACAATGTTGAAAGGCTTGGAATGATGAAATAAGGAGAAAAATGAGCCTCAAATAGAAGAAAGAGAGACAATGAGTCTCTCTAAATTCCCCAAGGAAGAGAAAATGACTCAAAGAGTAAAGAAAAACATGAGCCAAAGTGTGAAAATGGAGTGCTTAAGGAAAGATGTTCTATCATAGTTCATTATGCCCGAATTTGATCCAAAAAGACTTCATTACATCCCGGTAAAGCCCTATAGGATTTCATGTTGAGTGAGATTACATTAGTGGTGATTTACACGAGGGGCAAGCCTATGGTACTTAGAGCCGGTCTTGTGTCATTATTTTGAGAGTGAAGAGCGCACTTCTTGATAATCCCGGTTTTGAGCGTGCATTCTATAAGGTGAGATAAGCTCATGGAGAATAAAGGAAAAAGAGTCTGGGATCCACAGTGACTTACGCGAGAGAGCGAAGCTCTTTGATGAATTGAGTCAACTCTTGAAGCTTTGGTGTCACATTAGATATAGGGAACTAAGAAAGTCATTGCATAATGTTGTCAATAATGCATTTGTGTTGAGGGTAATTGTTAGCCCCAATTTAAGACTTCATGAAGTTACATTTGAACAGCTTAACTTTTACTTTTTTTTTCTTGCGGAGGTGGGAATTACCTTGTTTGCTTGAGGACAAGCAAAAGTTTAAGTTTGGGGGAGTTAATAACTTGGGATTTTTACCTATTATTTACTCTCTTTTGCTTAGGTTTTGGGGTAAAAATGCACTAATGTATTCACGAAAACTAATGCAAGGTGCTTATTTGCAGGGTTTGGATCAAATTGAGGCAAAGAGGCCAAAACTAACTTAAAAGGAGCCAAACATGCACATGCCATGGACTCAACAGAAGCGCTGACAACACTATTTCAACGCTACAGCGGAAGCTTGACCGTTGGGGCAGAATCCTAAGAGATGCAATAGAAATAGATTCAGAGAGCTGGAATTTGACCCCTTTGGAACCACTGAGAGAGAAATAAAAGCGCGACCGCAAAACCTTTAGCACGGTCGTGGTGGGAAATCCGCTGAGAGCGGAATGCCAAGATCATAGAGTTATCAAAGTTGGCCCATCTCAAGAGCTCGGTTAGCGCTAAAATTTTGTTGCCGCGTTATTTAGTTCCGCTGGGGTTCTCTAGATTCCGCTGGGAGCGGAAACACAATTCAGAGAAAGTGCCAGAGATATAACATTGAAGAAGCGCAGTCCGCGCTCTTAATTGCGCGGCCGCGGAAGCTATTCTGCTGGGGCGCTTGGTTTTCCGCTGACAGTGGAACCTCCGTAGAGGCATTTTTGTCCAGTAATTTCAGTTGTGTATAAATAGTTCTTTTTCTTATTTTTAGGGTATCTGATGTTTTGGAGAGCTCGTGAATAGCACCCTTTTACCTTTTTGAGTAACTTTAGAATATATTTCACTCTTAATCTTAGATTTTATCTTTGTATTTGACATTTATGGCTTTAATTTCATCTACTCTTTTGATTTCTTCCTTCAATATGAGTAGCTAGACCCATTATCTAGGGTTGTGAACCAACCCTAGTGTGGGTATCTAATGGGTCTTCAATTTTAGGGTTTACTTGTTATTGGGTCAGTGATATTTAGCTTGTTTCATGCTTAATCTATTGAATTAGTGGTTGCAAACACTGATTCATACCTTTTTGACTAGGGTTGTTCTTGGGAAAGATGACCCACGTCTAGGTAAAATAGGCTAACAAGGAATTGGGGTGAATTCAAGAGATTGATATCCCCATATAAAGGGTAGAACCTAGAGATAGTAATACCTGACTTGAGCCAATTTCACTTGCTTTGTTGAAACACCCAATTAGGCTTGAGAAAGCCAATTTGGGCGAAGTCACCCAAACTACCGAGAGGTATAAGATGAATAATTGAGTGTGAGGTTATATCACGAGCCCATAATCAACACGTTTATCCTAGATTTTAGGTCCCGTTAGATACTCGCATAGGTGTATGTTGCATCCCTAGTTCCCTTTATAACTTGATAAAACCTTCACAAAAATATTGTTGTTAGCTTGTTCTTAGCAATATTTAGTATTATAACTAGTAGAGAACCAAAACAACCTATGTTTCGAAGAGTAATTAAGAATAATATACATTGCTAAATCGGATAGGAACCCAACTCCAATCTTCTAACTCCATGTGGATTATATCCTGATCCTATCGGGTAAAAGCTACATCGACCCCGCCTTGACATTCTATAGTGGTATAGGTAGCACCTCGATCACTTTTTGGCGCCGTTGCCGGGGAATATAATAATAATAATAATAATAATAATAATAATAATAATAATATGTTATTTCAACTGGTTTTGTTACATGATCCAGTATATAGAAAAGGTCAACAAAACAAACCAAAGGAGGAAACTACAAACGTTTTATGAAGGGGGAAAACGCAATGCTTGGTAATGGATATTGGTTTCACCTAAGTATTAGTTTTAGAAAAAATGTTTACCTTACGATTTTCCCTATTCCAAAGAATACCACATATGGAAGTAAATACAGATTGTAATCAACCCCGGGATTTGTCAGGCCCTTGATGGTGTAGCGGTCCAGTTATTGAGAAATGCTCCCTTCTTCACCGTCTGAATAGTAAGGCTTCTTACTCCTCCTCCTTAACTATCACACAACAATCCATATAATCATCTTCTAAAAACAAATTCCTCAGCTCAACCAAAGCTTCTTCTTCTTCGGATCCCCATATTGTATCGGCCTGATGAAAGGATTGGCTCAAATGCGGCACTGGTTGCTCAAGAGGGTAATATGGACCACGCCATGGCGGCGACCAATCATTATACTCCCGCCAAGTATAAGGATATCCGAGCCCAAAGGTTGTACCGTGGCATTTCAGCTGTATTGGCTTGGCGATACCCTGGAGATTCTTACCGAGCCTCTTACCAGGTTCATACCCTGCCCATGCTAACATGCTCTCTATTTTGCTACTCCACAATTTATCATTCTTAATTGCGTTAACACGCTCAATGCAATGGTAAGTCTCTCCACCTAACTTCCTTCTGTTCTCCACTACCGGAACAGTCTGATTGGTGTAAATGCGATTGCTCTCATCTCCATGGATGATCACTTCCTGATGGTTCCATTCAAACTTTACAATCTGGTGCAAAGTAGATGCAACAGCCCCAACATCATGTATCCAAGGTCATCCCAACAATAGATTGTAGGAAGCAGATATATCTAGCACTTGGAACTCGACATCGAACCAAGTGGGACCCATATGCAAACATAAGTTGGCTTCGCTAATCGTGTCTCTTTGCGACCCATTGAATGCCTTCACATTCATATATCCTACTCGTATTTCATGTAGACCCTTGCCCAACCTCTTCAGAGTTATCAGTGGACAGATGTTGAGGGTGGACCCTCCGTCTATTAGAACTCTGGCGATGAACTTATCTTCACATTGCACTATGTTGTGCAGTGCCCCGTTATGGATCAATCCTTCAGGTGGCGACTCGTCTTCATGAAAAGTGATCTTATGGCTCTCCAGCACTTGCCCCATCATGTTAGCCATTTCTCCGTTGGTAATGTTGTTGGGTACATATGCTTCGTTTAACACCTTCATTAGAGCATTCCTATGTGCCTCAAAATTTTGTAATAGTGACAGGATAGATATCTGGGCGGGATTTTTGTTCAGGTGGTCAACAACGGAGTATTCTCTCGCCTGTACGTTCCTCCAGAGATCATCCGGACCAGTTTCGATGATGGGTTATTTAGTGGCAGCTTCCTTACTTGTCCCTCCAAAATTTTCAGGTGTGTAGACTCTTCCAATTCTGGTCATCCCTTGTGCAGCACCAGACTCTTCCATTTTTGCTTTCCCTTTTATCCTAGATTCGGCAACATAATCCCAAGGTACTGCATTGGATTTGAAGGGCGGTGTGGATGCCACCGTCACAGTGAAAGGCGTGGTTACTTCTACCTCAAACGGAGTAGGTGTAGCTGCAGGTGGTGTCACCTCTACTTCGAAAGGAGTTAATACAACTACCTCAACTTCAACTGGCGGCTGTATCTGTACCACAATGGGAGTGAGTGTGACTGCAGGTTTCTTAGGGTCGTCACCTTCTCGAATAAGCCCGATTGATCCCTTAAGATCCCACTCTTCATCGGTTTCTATTACATTTACTCCTTCACCCCTATGAACTGGGAGGGGATTGTTGCGAATATTGGGTGCGACTTCATTTGCCTGTATGACTTTGGTATCAATCAACATCTGGATCTTGTCTTTCAGAGTGTGGTATTCATCAATGGTATGTCCCTTCATGCCAGAATGGTATGCACATGTCTTGTTTAGGTTGACCCATTGGGATGAGTTTTCCATGGCCACAGAGGGAATAAGGGTGACATATCCGGAAACCTTTAATATTTCATACAACTGGTCGATGGGTTCAGTAATAGGGGTGTACTGTCTGGGTGGTTTGCGATCAAAATTGGATCTGGGTTTTTGATATTTTGGACGAGTTGGAGGTGAATGATAGTAGGCTGGTTGGGTGTTATAAGTATGGTAGGTGGTAGCTTGTTGAGGATATCTGGGAGGTGAAGGTTTGTATGCAGGTGGAGGTGTTTTGGTATACGAACGGAGATTTTGGACCCTGGGCTACCATCACTGTCCCTACTTCTTTCTTATTTGATATGCCTGCCGATTGCAATGCTTTGTTCGTGGACTGCAGTGCTTCAAACTTTTAACCATTCCGCTCTTAATACCTTCCTTTCTCCGAGCTTGATGATGTCGTAGAACGCGTGGTTCTCAATGACCATTAACCTCTCATAATATTGTGGATCCTGAGAACTGACAAAGAACTTATTCATTTGTTCTTCTTCTAATGCCGCCTGACCTTTGCGGCTTCTGACCTCCATCGAGTAGCATACTCGCGGAAAGTTTCCATTGGCTTCTTCGTGAGATTCTGTATGTAGAAGACATCCGGTGCATTTTCTGTATTGAATCTGAATCTATCCATGAATTCTGATGGCATGCTTACCCAATTATCCCATTTCTTGGGATTCTGACTTATGTACCAAGACAGGGCGTCTCCAGTGAGGCTTCACATGAACAGCTTCGTGAGAATCCTTTCATCCTTTCCAACCCCTAAGATATTGTCAATATGTTCTTAAATGTATCTTTGGGTCGCCCATTCCATCAAACATTTCGAACTTAGGAGGGTTGTAACCCTCCGGCAGTTCCACGTTTGGCTGAATGCACAGGTCCTCATAATTCAGACATTCGATTCATTTACCTCCTTTAACACTATGGACTCAGCTTGTGAGCTTCAGGTCCTTCTTGGCGGATTCTGGTGTATATGAGATTGGTTGAGTAGAGGGGGGTAGGGTTTCTACGTATATGGGATTGTTTTGGTGAATGTTGGGGGTTTGAGTGTAGTGGTGATCATTGGTTAAATTTTGAGGATCTGGGATAGGTTGTGGGTATTCTGAGGAGTGTGATAAGTGGTTTATGGATATTGAGTGGGGTGATGCTGGTGTTGAGGGGGTGTCGGTATGGGTAGAGGATTAGGATTTTGAGGAGGTGTTGCATATTGATGTGGTGCGGGAGGATTTTGCGGGCGTTGGTTTGGTGTGTTTTGGAGGTACTGGGTGTTGGGTGTTTGATTGGTTGATATCTGGGACGTTTAGTGTGAGGGAAAGGTTTTCCAAGTTACTAACCTGCTCAAGCTCACCTTGCAATTCAAGTATTTTCTGTTCCAGCCGTAAGACCAAATCATTCGGTGCCGGAGTACTACAACCATCGGAAGTTTCCACATTCTCAGCATGTGTAGCGTTGTCTTTCCGGACACCACTCATATCATCCATCGTAGATTTTCCTTTACTTTTTGGATTACTTGGAGGAGGAGGAGGTGGAGGGCCTCTGGATCTGGTGCGATATGCTGATGATGCCAGTATGTGTGAACCAACCTT
The DNA here is from genome assembly GCA_005239495.1 of Nicotiana undulata. Taxonomy (NCBI): domain Eukaryota; kingdom Viridiplantae; phylum Streptophyta; class Magnoliopsida; order Solanales; family Solanaceae; genus Nicotiana; species Nicotiana undulata. The sequence goes on from ML273694.1 coordinate 27,648, forward strand.
GGGGGATGAGAATAATCAAAAAGAAAGGAAAAAAAGGTAACCAAGTCAGTAAGAATTCTGGAAAAAGTATTTGCAGTATTTAAACACATATTGCGGAAATATAAATTCGCCTCCTAATTTGGGAGCCTCGTTGTGCCCGATGTAGGCTAGAGACAAGTAGATTTGGAGAATCTTAATTTCGATAATTCCCTCATTTCATTAATGTAATAAATAAGACGAACCTAAAACGGCAATAAACAAAAGAGTCATTAATGGCATTTTCCTTATTACATTCGAAAGATGATTCTAAGACAAATAATCCTAATCTATTTAGTCCCAAAGGGACCTTCTCCAGGCTTGGCTCTTTTGGCTCCATCAATCAGGTTCCCCAAGTCGCGCATGTCCAGCAACATGTATTCCCTGGCTAGATGTCCTCCCTCGTTACCCTCTGCATTTTGGCAATCTATGACTCTTTTCCTCATCTTCCCCTCTAACTCCATTAAACCCTGCTCCAGATATTCCAGCCTTTCCGTTGACCTAGTAGCCATTTCCCTCCATTCATTAATCGACTCCATATCAATCTTGTGTTGTTCCAAATGCTCGGCCTTGGACTCGTGAACTCTTTTGCGCAGTTTGTTATACTTCACATGTGCTTCGGCAACTTCATCTATGACCCTGTTCCCTTGACTGACCCCTGGCTCGACTATTCCTGTTATGCTATCATCCAACCATGATGGGTAGAAGTACACATTCCCGGCGTGGTATCGATCTGGCTCGATAGTATCCCTTTCCACAATGATCTTCAAATTCCACATGTGTTGAGCTTCACATTTGTAGGGGTTGTCATCATCTTGAAAATCTGCTATGTAGTGACCTATTTTGGAGACTTGTGGTATGACTTGTTTTCTACCAGCTTGTCTCATGACCCTGATAGGAACATAAGGGTGTATGCCCCTTAACCCAATCAACACCAAATGCGGAACATATCTGGATCTGATGATGAACTCATTGGTAGGGAACCACTCGAACATCCAATGAACCTGGTCCTCGATCAAATTGTCAAAAACATGTACCCATTATGTAGCATTTGCAGGTTATGCAAACCTGTATGGGATAAAGGTCATTCTTTTCGGATGGTGAAAAGCTATGTGATCATTCCACGGTCTCCGTGGAAACTCTTGGCGGTATTGGCCCCATTGGAGATGTTCTAGCAACCAAATCTGCAGCAACAAGTTACAACCCTCGAAATGTTTGAACCCTTTCTGGCAGCGGTCCAAAGCCCGATATATTTCTGCTATAATCACAGGAACAATAGTGTATATTTGTCCCTCGCTTACCTCCATCAAATCTTTGATTACCACGGCCAGTCTGGTGTGAATCCTGTCCCTTTTGCTTGGAAACACTATCATGCCCAGAAAGCAGACGATGAATATGAAAACCCCACGATGAATCCAACCCAGGGAGGTGATGGAGAACTCATCATGAAAGATACGGTAAGATTTGTTGTGTCCATATCGTTCATAGAGGGAGTCAAAAGGTATGTAGGACTTCTTCAGACACACCAAGTCGTCATTCTTTCTTAGGCCCATCATTTTTAGAAAATCCCTGGGGGTGCGATTTTCCGGTACCAATAAACCGGGACTGTCTCAAGGTAGTCCAGCGAAGCCTCCTATTTCCTCCAAAAGAGGAGTCATTTCTATGTTGCCAAAATGAAACACTGCCCTTTCTCCGTCCCAGGACATAGTAGCAGCCTCGATCAACATGTTGTTTGGTTGGATGTCTAATAAGGAAGGTATATTTTCGAGGACCCTTTTCACATGATTTTTGTCGCTTGACGGAAGGTCTTCCTACCAATCTAGCAACAACAGTGTTATATCTCGGACCATGCTGAACCTGGGGACTTCGTGCCTCATTTTATGCAAAATAAACAAGGTTAGACCCTTTCCCCCTCCGGATTTGACTATTTATACATTAACGATTAGCATATCGACATGCACAGATCGTGGTTGCGTCAGTTGGGATTATGGAAACCCCGGTGGACTTTGGACGAGGATTTCCTTAAGGCTTATTATGCGTACAACATATTAACCCAGGCTAGGTTGGACCATGATGCATGTACAATTATTATCAGAGTAAGGTTTCTATAGAGGTCAGACTGGTACCCTCAAGAGGACAACTTGAGGGGGAAAGGCACGGAACCGTTGATTGCACCGTTGATCGATTAGTTTTACCGCAAATAAGCCTTTCCAAATTCAAAAAGGGTGATATAGGAAGAGGCATACACTCATCAAGTATTTCTATAGTATTAATTACACATGAGTGGAGTATGATGTTAAGCATGATTTATGCAAAAAGGAAATAACATGTTGTCAAGTATTTGCACGATGAAAAATGAAAAATGCGGTATTTAATAATTGTAAAGGCGTTTAATAAAGAAAACAAGGAGAAAGTCAGTTTCCATAGTAAAAAGTAATAAAGCAAGAAAGAAAAATCATAAACGAATGAAGATAGGAAAATAAATTCACATAGAGTGGGAAGGGAAAGGGGTGTGCGAGTATTAACGGAATAATAAAGACATGCTTAAAGAGTAATTCACAAAACAAGATGGTAAGAGCCTAAAGATATCCCTAGCAGAGTCGTCATGCTGTCGCGCCCCTTTTTTCTCGCGAAATCGAGTTTCGACATTTTGACAACTCCTTTAAAGAGGGTAAGGAATTGGAATTGAGAGAGTCGCCACCTAACATATTAAGGTGCGTCAGGGCACCTAGAGCAAATAACTCTTATTACCAGTTTACATCACCAGAGATCGGGTAAGGGCTCAAGTTAGGAAGGTGTTAGGCACCCCTCGAGGTTCACAACGATGGGTCCCGGCAAAAGGTGTCTAACGGGGGGCCGGGCCGGGTAGACTTTTTTTTTAACCGGACAGGTTGGGGGTACGTTCTGGTTCCGGTTAATTGTTAACGGGTTTAACGGGTTCGGGTTTATCCGGGTAAAAAGTAACCCGTACGGGTAGGGGTTTAAGGGGCCGGGCCGGGTTACAGGTATTTTAATTATTTTTTTAAGGTTTTTGTACACGTATTGTAATTTATATAAAATATAAAGTAAAATATATAAAGATAACAATGATTATGGAAACAATTGCACTTATAAATTGCAAGTGCAACATGTATTTCAATTTTAAAATTTCAAAATTCAAAATTCAATTGCACTCCTCACGATCCTTCATTTTATCATATTTCATAAGTCCTCCAGTAGTACGGTTAAGAGTTGTTTGATTTCCATCACCATCAGAGCCCCATTCTATGGGATGATCAATTCTCATATGTCTAGTAAGAGTCCCAGTCCCCCCTAAATTTCCTCCAGTCAGATGTTTAAAATCAAGTTTACGAAGTTTGCATCTAACTCTGTCAGTACCTTCAATTATCTCAAAAAAAATTCTAAACCTTACTTCTTTTTCTACGATTAGTAGTTGGAGCCCCAGGTGGTCTACTAATAGTGCCACGACCACCACCCCTTGTAGCAACTCCAACACTACCAGCTCCAGCACTACTAGGTGTAACTGGTATCTTATCTTCCATTTCTAATTCATTATCTTCTATTCCAAAATCTTCTTGTAATTGTTCATAATCTATATTATCATTAGGCGAAGTTTCGGAAACATGTGTAAATGGGATATTACTATTACTACCAGATGTTGAAGGACTACCTCTTCTTTTATTTCCCCTACTAGCAACTTTTCTACACGCTCTTTTAGCAGCATTAAACATATTGTAAAATTTAAGTATAAGTATAAATTAAATATGCAAATAAAATAGTAAATAAGAGAAAGAGTTGGAGAGAGTGCACCGAATTCGGTAATAAATTGAGCACTTGATGATTACGTAATTCCAATATTACCACGAACAAACGTCAAGCAAGTATTTCAATTTTGAAGTTCAATTGTTCAAACTTCAAAATCCGAATGATAAAACACGATAATTAAATTCCAAACAAAAAAGAGCCATATAAAATTAGAAGATGAATTGAAGACTTGAAGTCTTGAAAATTGGAGAATGAGAGAATGAGAGANTGAAAATATGTTAAATTTTAAAGAAAAAAGGGGCTATTAATGCAATTAACCCGTTGGGAAACGAATCCCTACCAGGGGTGACCGTTGCCAACAGTTAGTGGGCCCCACTGATTTAAAAAAACAAAAGAAAATAGCCATTGTACCGGTCCGGTTAAACCGGTACACGACACTGTTCACGTGGACCGGGTTTGACCGGTCCGGTTAACCGTTACAAAAAAATAAACGGACCAACCCCCTCTAACCCCCTACCCAGCCCCACCCGGCCCCCTATGTACCAGGCCGGTCCGGTTTCGGTTTTAACCGGTATGGGCCGGGCCAGTTACGGGTCAACCCTTCCCGTTAGACACCTCTAGTCCCGGCCGAACTTAAATTAAGAGAATTAATGTAAGGAAAAGTAAAGAAAACTAATTAATAGGGATTGTGGGGGGGGGGGTCCTAAGTTTTTTAGCCTATAGGATCACCCCGTGCAATACTTTGTAACTCCCTCAAGTCGGGGTGTTACTCATAGTATTTAGCGCACGGACTATCATCTCATACTACCCGATTACTATCTTTAAGTTGTTACCTAAGGCGCTCTAGTTGATTCTAGTTCGTTTCCTATGCGTGCACTACCCGTCCCTTACCTATTGCTCTGGAGGCATTAGGACCTCTATTTGGGATGGCTCTAGACTAAACCTTAGTTGCTTAAAATTGTAAAAGACTAGTCAACAAACAAAAACAATTAAGACTTTCCAATAAAATCAAATATGGGCTCATGTTGACCTCCGCACATAAAACAACAAATGCATGCAATTAATTCAGCAAACTTTATTAACCTTAAAGTCCTATAGGCAAGATATCTATTCGAGAAAATAGAGTGCATAGGCAATTTTTTTAAGCCAAATGTTAAGACTTGTTATTTGCCTACTGATTTTATTCAGTATAATATCTGGGCACTTCAGACAATAATGAATCAAAGTTTTGAATTCAGAATTGTTATTAACTCCTATAGGCATGTCGTCTAAGTGATTGACAATGGCGATTGTATTCAGAACCAATTAGTATATTTCCTATAGGCATGATATCTAATGTCGAACTGATCCTCAAGGAAGGAATCTCCACTTCGGCAGGAATAACAGCTTTTGTACCATAAACCAGCGAGTAGGGTGTTGCCCCGGTTGATGTGCAGACTGTGGTACGGTATCCCAGTAAAGCGAGTGGTAGCATCTCATGCCATTGTTTATGATTTTCCACCATTTTCCTCAGTATCCTCTTGATATTCTTGTTGGCGGCTTCTACAGCTCCATTCATCTGAGGTCTATATGATGTGGAATTCTTGTGCTTGATTTTGAAAGTCTCACACATGGTCTTCATCAAATCACTATTGATATTGGAGGCATTGTTAGTGATGATAGACTCCGGAACTCCAAACCGACAAACAATCCGGTCGCGGAAAAAATATGCCACGACCTTCTTAGTCACTGCCTTGTAAGATGCTGCTTCGACCCATTTGGTGAAGTAATCAATAGCTACCAAGATGAACCGGTGCCCATTTGAGGCGGTGAGGTCGATTGGACAATTGACATCCATTCCCCAAGTGGCGAATGGCCAAGGTGAGCTTGTTGCATTGAGCTCATTTGGCAGCACTTTTATCATATCTGCGTGTACATGACATTGGTAGCACTTTCGGACATACTGGATGCAATATGTCTCCATGGTCATCCATAAATAACCGACCCTAAGTATCTTCTTGGCCAAGACAAAGCCATTCATATGCGGTCCGCAGGTCCCATCATGTATCTCCTCAAGTAGCTTAGAAGCTTCTTTTGCGTCAACACACCTCACTAATCCTAAATTAGGAGTTTTCTATATGGGGTTCCTCCGTTGTGGAAGAAATTGTTGGACAACCTCCGAAGCGTGCATTTTTTAGTATGGTTCGCATGCTACGGGTATTCTCCTTTCGCCATATACTCTTTGATATCGTGGAACCAAGGTTTCCCGTCTGTTTCTTCTTCAACATGGGAACAATATGCCGGTTGGCTATGGATCTTTACTGGGATATGATCAATGAAGTTCTTGTCGGGATGCTGTATCATGGATGACAAAGTGGCCAATGCATCGGCGAACTCGTTCTGAATCCTGGGAACATGCCGAAACTCTATCTTCGTGAACCTCTTTTTCAATTCCTGCACATGGTGCAGATATTGCAATATCTTGGAATTCTTGGTAGTCCATTCTCCTTGTAACTGGTGCACCAACAAATCTGAATCACCGATTACTAGCAGCTCCTAAATATTCATGTCAATAGCCATGTTGAGTCCTAGTATGCAAGATTCATACTCCACCATGTTGTTGGTGTAGGGAAACCTGAGTTTTGCAGATACCGGATAATGCTGGCCAGTTTCCGACACTAAGATAGCTCCAACGCCGACTCCTTTGAAATTTGTTGCTCCGTCAAAAAACATCCTCCAATCGTCGTAGGATTCAACAATGTCTTATCCTATGAATAGTACCTCTTCATCAGGAAAATACGTTTTCAGGGGTTCATATTCTCCTTCCACAGGGTTTTCAGCAAGATGATCTGCTAGTGCATGTCCTTTGTCTTCTTTTTGAGTCACATAAACAATGTCGAACTCACTCAACAGGATTTTCCACTTAGCCAGCTTGCCGGTGAGCATGGGTTTCTGAAAGATATACTTCAAGGGATCCATCCTTGATATGAGGTATGTTGTGTAAGAACAGAAGTAGTGCCTCAGCTTATGAGCTATCCAGGCCAGAGCGCAACAAGTATGTTCGAGCAGAGAGTACCGCGCTTCATATGGATTGAACGTCTTACTCAGGTACTAGATATCTTGTTCTTTTCTCTCTGTCTCGTCGTGTTGTCCCAGAACGCAGCCGAAGGCTCCATCTAGCACTACAAGGTAGAGTAGCAGTAGTCTACCTGGCTCTGGCGGGACCAAGACTGGTGGTGTTGATAAGTACTCCTTGATCTTGTCGAAAGCCTTTTGACAATCTTCGGTCCAACTAGTTACAGCATCTTTCTTCAACATCTTGAAAATTGGCTCACATATGACTGTGGACTGGGCTATGAAACGACTGATATAGTTTAGTCGCCCCAGAAAACTCATTACATCTTTCTTACTCTTTGGTGGCGGTATCTCTTGGATGGATTTGACTTTTGACAGATCCAATTCTATCCTTCGGCGGCTGACGATGAACCCAATTAACTTTCCGGCAGGAACCCCAAATGCACATTTTGCGGGGTTTAATTTCAGGTTATACTTTCGCAATCTATCGAAGAATTTCCTCAAGTCTGCTATATGATCTGTGGATTTCTTGGATTTGATGATGACGTCGTCCACATATACCTTGATCTCCTTATGTATAATGTCATGAAAGATGGTAGTCATGGCTCTCATGTAGGTGGTCCCAGCGTTCTTTAGGCCGAACAACATCATCTTATAGCATTATACCCCCAGGGTGTAATGAAAACGGTTTTCTCAGCGTCTTCCTCGTCCATCCAGACATGATGGTAACCGGATAAACAATCCACAAATGACTGGAGTTCATGTTTGGCACAGTTGTCGATTAAGATGTGTATGTTTGGAAGCGGGAAATCATCCTTCGGACTGGCTCTGTTGAGATCCCGATAATCAAAACATACTCTGACCTTCCCATCATTCTTTGGAACTGGCACGATGTTGTCTAACCAAGTTGGGTATTCAACCACCCTGAGGACCTTGGCCTTGATTTGCTTAGTAACCTTCTCCTTGATTTTCAGACTCATATCAGGCTTGAATTTCCCGAGTTTCTGCTTCACTGGCGGACACATCGGGTTTGTGGGCAACTTATGAGCCACAATAGACGTAATTAACCCGGTCATATCATCGTATGACCATGCAAAGATGTCCTCATACTCTTTCAAGAACTATGTGTACTCTTCTTTTTCTGATGGCGACAAGTGAATGCTGATGCAGGTCTTCTTGACAGTTTCAGAATCTCCCAAGTTGATTATTTTTGTTTCATCCAGGTTGGACTTAGGCTTGTTTTCAAAGTCTTCCACTTCTTTGACGATTTCCTCGGGTATGACATCTTCTTCCTCCGAATCACTATCCTTTTGTTGCGTTGTCTCATTACATGTCACAGTTGTCGGTTCATCGAGATATGAAATAGTAATGTTGTATAGATAAAGATATGAGAGAAAATGGTAATAGTAAACATCAATTCATTGAAAGAGTCAAACAAATGTGATTTTTCAATAATTAAAACATCGCTTTGGAACATTTGGAAAGATTATTTAAAACAAAATGCAAAAGGGAAATCATCATTTTCTCAAAAAATAAAATAGATAATGATGTTCAGCCTTGCTACCCCGGGACTCGCCGGGCCCTGGATGGTCTGACAGTCCAATTCTTGAGGAACGATCCTCTCTCCACAGCTCGGATGGTAGGGCCTTCCTCCTCCTTCTCCTTAACAATTACGCAACAATCCATGTCATCATCTTCTAGGAACAGGTTTCTCAAGGCGGCCAATGCTTCTTCCTCCTCTGATCCCCATACGATGTCGGTCTGCTGGAAAGTCTGACTCAGGTGTGGTACAGGCTGCTCAAGTGGATAGTACGGACCATGCCATGGTGGTGACCAGTCTTTATACTCTTGCCAGGTGTACCGATATCCTATCCCAAAAGTGGTACCATGGCACTTTAGTTGTATTGGCTTGGTGATGCCCTAAAGATTTTTACCAAGACCCTTGTCGGGCTCATACATTCTCCAGTTCGTCATGCTTGCTATATTACTATCCCACCACTTATCTTTGTCGATTGCGTTGACCCCCTTGATATGATGATAAGTCTCTCCACCTAGACTTCTTCTACTTTCAACCACTAGGTGGTCTAACGGGTGTAAATAGGGTTGCTCCCGTCTCCATGGATAATTACTTCTTGGTGGTTCCACTTGAACTTCACTATCTGATGCAAAGTTGATGCTACAGCCCCAACGGCGTGTATCCATGGTCGTCCCAATAATAGATTGTAGGATGCAGATATGTCCAGCACATAAAACTCGACATCAAACCACGTAGGCCCCATCTGTAGACAGAGATTAATTTCCCCGATGGTATCTCTCTGAGACCCGTCAAATGCCTTCACATTCATAGTCCCCTCTCGGATCTCATACAGGCCTTTGCCCAACCTCTTCAGTGTTGTCAATGGGAAAATATTGAGACTAGATCCCTCATCGATCAGAACCTTGACAATGAAATTGTCTTCGCATTGCAATGTAATGTGCAGTGCTCTATTGTGATTCAAACCCTCAGGTGGCAACTCTTCTTCGTGGAAGGTGATTTTGTGACTTTCCCAGCACCTGCCCCACCATATTAGCCATTTATCTACCGGTGATGTTGTTAGGTACGTATGCTTTACTCAACACCTCTAAGAGAGCATTTTTGTGTACTTCTGAATTCTGTAGCAGCGACAGGATAGATATATGAGTAGGAGTCTTTTTCAGATGATCGATGAGCGAATACTCCCTCGCTTGCACTTTCCTCCAGAGGTCATCTAGGCATGTTTCAATAACAGGCGGTCTGTTAGAGGCATGCTTGCTGGATTCTCCCAAATGCTCCGGTGTATAGACTCTTCATGTTCTGGTCATCCCTTGCGCAGCACTAGATTCTTGAAATTTGGTCTTTCCTTTTCTTCTAGATTCAGCCACGTAATCCTAGGGTACAACCTTGGTGTCGAAAGGCGGTGTGGTTGATATTGTCACTATAAAGGGTGCGGCTACTTCCACCTTGAGTAGAATAGGTGCAGCTGCAAGTGTGCTATCTCAACTTCAAATAGTACTTATGTAGTTACCTCAACCTCCACTGGCGGTTGTATCTGCACTATAATGGGATTGAGTGTGACTGCGAGTTTCTTGGGATCGTCACCCTCTTTGATAAGTCCAATTGATCCTTCCGGATCCCATTCCTCATCAGTCTCTATCACATTGATACATTCACCCCTATGATCCGGGAGGGGGTTGTTGCGGACATTAGGCGTAACTTCCTTTGCCTGGATGACCTTGTTGTGAATCAAGGTCTGGATCTTATCCTTCAATGTTCGGCACTCGTCAATGGTGTTCCCTTTCATGCCAGAATGATACGCACGGGTCTTATTTGGGTTGACCCATTGGGATGAGTTCTCCATGGCCACAACAGGGATATGAGTGACGTAACCAGCAGCCTTCAACATTTCATACAGCTGAGCAATGGGTTCAGCAATGACAGTGTATTGTATGGGTGGTCTATGATCAAAATTAGGTCGAGGCCTTGGGTAGTTTTGACGGGTTGGAGGTGACTGAAAATGAGATGGTTGGGAATTATAGATGTGATAACAGTGTCTGGTTTGGAATATCTGGGAGGCGAGGGTTGATATGTGGGTGGAGGTGCTTGGTATGTAAGTGGAGAGGTTTGATATACGAGTGGAGTTTTGGGTCCTTGGGCGACCATCATTGTTCCCGTATTTTTCTTCTTCGATATACCCCCTCACTATAACGCTTTGTTAGTGGCTTGCAACGCCTAAAATATTGTCACCATCCCACTTTTGATGCCTTCCTTAATCCTTTCTCCGAGTTTGATGATGTCGGAGAACTTATGGTTTTCAATAACCATCAACCTTTTATAGTACTGCGGATCCTGTGCCCTGACAAAGAATTTGTTCATTTGTTCCTCGTCTAATGTCGGCCTGACTTTGGTTGCTTCTAACCTCTAACGAGTAGCATATTCGCGGAAGGTCTCAATAGGCTTCTTCTTAAGGTTCTGAATGTAGAAGACATCTGGCGCATTTAACGTGTTGAACCTGAATCTATCCATGAAATCAGACTCCATACTCACACAGTTATCCCACTTCTTAGGATCCTGGCTGATGTACCAGGACAAAGCATCTCCCGTACGACTCCTCATGAAAAGCTTCATTCGGATTCTTTCATCCTTTCCGACCCCTACGAGCTTATCGCAATAAGTCCTTAGATGGACTCTGGGATCACCTGTTCCATCAAACATTTCGAACTTGGGAGGTTTGTAACCCTCCGACAGTTCTACATTTGGATGCATGCATAGGTCTTCATAGTTCAGACCTTCTATCCCTTTGCCTCCTTCGACACCTTGAACTCGCCTTGTCAATTTTTTGAGTTCCTCAGTCGGGTTCTTAATGAGCATGTCCTTCTCAACAAATTCCGGTGCATAGGATATGGGTTTAGTGGAGTGAGGTAGGGTCTCCACATATATAGGATTATTTTGGTGACCGGTAGTTTGGGTATAGTGGTGATCATTGGTGGAATTTTGGGGTTCAGAATTGACTATTGGAGTGTTTTATGGAGTATGGTAGGTGTTTTGCTGGTACTATGGAGGGATAGTTTGGTTTTGGGGTGGTGTCGTATAATAGTGAGGTGCGGGAGGATTTTGTGGGTGTTTGTTGGGTGTGTTTTGAGGTGGTGCGGGGTTCTGGGTGTTTGCATGATTGATGTCCAGGACACTGAGTGACAAGGATAGGTTTGCTAATTCCGGACATGCTCGAGCTCACCCTGGAGTTCTAGTATTCTTTGTTCAAGACGTGAAACTGCGTCATTTGGGGCCTTAGTACCCCGACCATCAGAAGCTTCTTCATGTTCAACATGTGTACTGTTTTCTTTTCTGGTGCCATTCAGATCATCCATCTTTGCGTTTCCCCTGACTTTTGGTGGGCTAGGAGGAGAAGAAGGTGGAGGGCCCCTGGATCTTGTGTGATAAGCTGATAATGCCAGTATGCACGAACCAACCTTTGGGAATGGGAATAACAAAAAAGAAAGAAGAAAAAAACAAAAAGGTAGCCAAGTCAGTAGGGGTTCTGAGAAGAGTATTTGCAGTATTTAAACACATATTGCAGAAAGGTAAATTTGCGTCCTAATTTTGAAGCCTCGTTGTGACCGAGGTAATCCTAGAGACAAGTTGATTTGGAGAACTTAGATGCCAATAAAGGCCTCATTTCATTAATATAAAAATAGACAAATCCCAAAACGACACTAAGATGATAAAGATAAGTCACTATTGGCACTTGACCTTATTACATTCAAGAAAGCACATAAATATCGCCTACTTGGTCCTAGAAGGACCTTACCCAAGCTTGGTTCTCCTAGCTCCATCGATCAAGTTCCCCAGTTCGTGCAGCCCCAACAGCAGGTAGGCTCTGGCTAGATGTCCTCCCTCGCTCCCTTCAGCATTCTGGCAGTCATCGATCCTCTTTATTATCTTTCCTTCCATCTCCATCAAACCTTGCTCCAGATATTCTAACCTTCTGTTGGAGGTGATATCCATATCCTTCCATTCATTGATCAGCCTCATATTGGTTTCGTGTATCTCCTGATGCTCTGCCTTGGAGTCATGAACCCTCTTGCGCAGTTTGTTGTATTTGACTTGGGTTTTGGCATCTTCATCTACGATTCTGTTTCCCCGACCGGTCCCTGGATTCACTACCCCATATAGGCTCTCCTAACCATGCCGAGTATAAGGGTGCACACCCTGCGTGATACCTGTCTGGCTCAATGGTGTTCTTCTCTACAATGATCTTACAGTGCCACATATGCTGATCTTGGCACCTGTAAGGGATGTCGTCATCTTGAAAATCTGCTCGAAAATGACTCATCTTTGCAACCCGTGGTACGACCTGCTTCCTGCCTGCTTGCCTCATAACCCTGATGGGAACATAAGGGTGTATTCCTCGTAACCCGATCAACACTAAGTGAGGAGTGTCCTTGGACCTGATGATGAACTCGTCGGTAAGGAACCACTCAAACATCCAATGGACTTATTCTTCAGTCAAATTGTCGAAGAACTCTACCCATTCTTTAGCACTTTTCGGTTGAGCTAACATGTACGGAATATAAGTCATCCGCTTAGGGTGATGGAAGGTAATATTCGTTCCAAGACCTTCGCGGAAACTCCTGGCTATACTGACCTTTTTGGAGATTCTCCAATAACCACAGTTGTAGCAGCAGATTGCAACCCTCGAAATGCTTGAACCCTTTTTGCAGCGGTCCAGAGCCCGGTAGATGCCGGCTATGATCATAGGGACTATGGTGTATGTCTGTCCCTCGATTACTTCCATTAAGGTATTGGTGACCATAGCCAATCTAGTGTGAATTCTTTCCATTTTCATCGGGAACACTATCAGACCCAAGAAGCATACAATGAACACAAAAACTCTGCGGTGGATGTGACCCAGGGAAGTGATGGAAAACTCGTCATGAAACATACGGTAAGACTTGATAAGATCGTATCTCTCATGCAGGTAATCAAATGGTATGTAGGATTTCTTTAAGCATTCTAAGTCAGCGTTCTTCTTTAGACCCATCATCTTTAGGAACCCCTTACCGGTGCGGGTTTTCGGTACCAATAACCCAGGGTTATCCCAAGGCAGTCCATCGAATCCTCCTATTTATTCTAGGAGTGGGGTCATTTCTATGTCCCCGAAACGAAACACAACCCTTTCACTGTCCCAGAATAAATTTGCAGCTTCAATTAGCATATTGTTTGGCTGAATGTCTAACAAGGATGGCAAGTTTCCTAGGATTTTCTTCACATGTTTCTTATCACTCGAAGGAAGGTCTTCCCACCAATCTAGTAGCAATGGTGGTATGTTACTAACCATGCCGAATATGGGGACCTCGTGCCTCATTTTCTGCAAAACAAAGAAGGTTAGGACCTTTTCCCCCACCTGATTCGACTATTTATACATTCATGATTAGTATATTGGCATTTAGTCCTCCAAATTAATGCACAAAACGTGGTTGTGTCCGTTGGGATTATGGAAACTCCAGTGGACTTTGGATAAGGCTCGTCTTAAAGGGTTATTATGTGGACAACATATTAACCCGGCTAGGTTTGACCATGATGCATGCACAATTATAATAAGAGGAAGGTTATTATGGGGGTCTAGACTGGTACCCTCAAGCGGACAACTTGAGGGAGAAAGACACGGAACCGTCGATTGCACCGCTGATCGACTAGTTTTACCGCAAATAAGCCTTTATGAATTTAAAGGGTAATATATTGGAAGAGCGCAACCACTCATCAAGCGTTGCTATAGGATTGATTAGGCACGAGTGGAATATGATGTTGAGCATGATTTATACATAAGTAAATAGCATGTTGTCATGTATTTTCACGTTAGAAAATCAATAAATACAGTATTTATAATTGAAAAATGTTAAGAAGGAAAACAAAGAAACAAGTCAGTTCTGCATTGAGGAAATAAATACTTGAAAATAAATAGTTAATTTCACATAAAGGGAAAGGGAAAGGGTGCACATGTATCAACAGAGTAAAGCATGTTTAGCGTAAAAGCCTAAAGTCCCCAGCAGGGTCGTCATGCTGTCACGCGCCTTTTTTTCCTCTTTTCTACGGAGTCAGGGTTTCGACATTCTTTGGGACAACTTGTTTCCTGTTGGGAAAGGGGTATAGAAATTGAAGAGTCACCACCTAATGGATTTAAGGTGCGTTAGGGCACCTAATTCAAGTAACTCATATAAACCGATTTGCATTACCGGAGATTGGGTAAGGGCTTGAAATTACCTTGCGGGGAAGGTGTTAGGCACCCCTCGAGGTCCACAATGGTGTGTCCCGGCCAAACTCATTTTGTGAATTAGTCATTAAGTAAATAAAGCAGTTTAAACACACATATGGATTAAACAAGAATAAGGGAAGTCCTAGGTTTATTAGCCTATAACATTACATCTGTGCAATACCCGGTAAACTTTTCTCAATGAGAGGTGTTACACGTGGCATTAACACACAAGTCATCATATCCTTTACTACCCAATTACCCCCTGGTGGTTATATAAGCGATTCTAATTAAACGTACTTTATGCGTGCATTACACGTCCCTTCCTTATGGCCCTGAAGGTGTTTAGGACCTCTAGTTAAGGCAGTTCTAGACTCTCCTAAGGTGCTTAAAAGGAGAAAATCTAAGCGACAATTAAAACAATTAGGACTGTCAAGCAAAGGAACAATTAATGGGGCTCATATTTACCTCCATAAATAAGCAAACAATTAGCACGTCTCAAACAACAAGATTTCAGATATTTCAAAAGGTCCTAGAGCAGGATATCTAGGTGAGCAAACAGAATATATGCAGCATTGTGTTAAAGCGAGGCAATAGAGACCTAATCAGTCTGCCTACTGATTTTAGGACTTGCTGAATCTGGGCAATTCACAAACAATTAAACAAAGCATAGTTTTACAATTTGCAAGATTTTAATTACCTACAGGCTTGTCTAGGCATGGATCTGAGATGTATTATAACATGATATCTAATTGTTAACCAGAGTTCTAAATAAACTAATAGACGATTAGAAACAAGCAGTTTGGAGTTTATTATGTCCTATAAGCATGTTGTCTAGGTGTTGAATATTACAGAACTGGTTTTATACACGTTTATCCCTATAACATGATATCTAGGTGTTGGGACTGCTTTTAAACTTACTCTTGTAGACATGATAGTTATTGGTTTTACACGATGTAGGCGTGGTATTAAAGCAGATGCAATAGAAGTCCTAAAGCATGGTTTCTAATGCACATAAGAGAATGAATGTGTTTATTAGGTAGGATTAGTAGCAACTTAGTGACAGAATTTCTAAGCGGGCATGACTATGCAGAAGTCTAGAAAGCAGAATTTTAGAACAAATGCCATATTGCACCTATAAACATGTTTTCTAGTATGCCAAACAATCCTAAGTGCATGGTTTCTAATGCAAGCAAATAATCCTAAGAACATGATTTCTAATGCAAGCAAATGGTCATAATAATCCTAAGGGCATGATTTATACCCGGTTTTCCTACAAAAATTATATAAAAATCCCTTCCTTTGTATTAATATCCCCCAATATCTGTTTACAAGAACTATTATTACAGACCATAAATGAATTGCAGAAATAAATAATGCTATACTATAGAGAGCCTGAATAGAGGCCCAAAGTGAACCTGGAAGAACCAGGCCTTCAAACAGTCCAAAGTGGCATAGTCTCATAGTGTCCAAGATAGGGTATCCTGGTGTATCAAAGTTCCTAAGGGCCTCACGGACCCCGGTCAATGCTCACACAAAAATCCTTTTTAAATAAAAGTAATCTTTGTGCAGTGTGGAAGGGCCAGCCCAAGTGTGCTAGAGTTTGGAGGAATCTCATGAATTACTAGGCAGTACACACACAAGAGGGGCAGAATCTTAAGTATTCTAAGAGTAGGAGTGAGAGTGCTTGAAAGAGTAGGAATAACTTTAGGAAAACATACCATAAAAATAGTTTAAAAGTGAAAACACTTTAGGAGTGAAAATAGTATAGGGGTGAAAACATACTAGGAGTGAAAACGGTTTGGAAACATTTCAAAAAAGGGGTTCAGCAAATAGCAAGTGGAAACCAGTCACACAACTTCATATTGCTCAGATTCAACTCAGTTTGTTAATTAACTCTAGGTGAGGACAAGCAATTTTACATAGAGGGGGTCAGGGGGTTGGGAACACAGGAAACTTAAATCAGAAACACATAAAACAGGGTGAGAGTGGGAGCATATTGAGCAACAAGGACATGGAACAGACAAGGGTTGATTGACATTCAACAACCAAATTCATAACATTCATTAGAACATAGACTACTGATTTAGAGTATTAACAGAAATACATAAGTCTATCAGCCATGCCTAATGATGAAGTAATCACATTTACTCAAAGCAGTGGACAGGAAAACATGGGATGTAGGAGTGGTCATGCTAGGGAGGACAGGGGTTTAACTACACAAAATTAGTTATGCCAATTGAAGTCAATTAGATAAAATAGGAGTATGAGACACAAAGTAAGCATGCTGGTTGAAGGAAGTAAACAGAAAAGATGGAAGTACTCAAACTGAAGTAAACATGCTTGATTAAAGCAATACACAAGAAATAGTGAAACTTAAGCATGTTGATCAAAGCAGTAAATAGGGTTAACTATGCAGTAGTTGCACTAGTACAGAAGAGACGTGGCCTTAACAGAAGTAGGGAAACAAAGAGCACATAGATTTAAACTTCATAGTAGAATGAATGGCATTAGGACCAGAAACATACCAGTTAAGGAAGCAAAGACAGAAGCTAAGGTAGGCAGGATTCAACAGTCTAGCCTTGGCTTTCAGCCGGCTAGACAAGCAAGGAACACAAGTAACAAAGAGAGAGATGAGAGTGAAATTGTGTGTGTGTGTGTTTGAACTATTGTTCGTGTTCTTGAAGAGGCAGAATGAGAGTGTATATATAGCACTTAGGGAGTAAAACATATAAGGTAAAGAGAATCACAGTTCAATCAATTAGAATCAATCAACCAATTATGGAATCAATTCCAATAGAGAAATCCGAAAGAAACCCCTTTAATTAGGGAGAGTCAATTAACGGCAGAACTGGGGTTCAATTAAGGCAGTATATCAAAATTATACCATATAGGGAGTCAGTAAAATCTCAAACCACACTGATAATTAATTAAGGCAAGTAAAGGTCACAAATAAGGAAACAAGTAAAATCTCAGCACACACTGATTTTAACAGAGCAATCATTCGAATCAGTAAAAAATCTCAGAGAATATTGATTTTAACAAGAAAGATTGCTAAAACCCTAATAGAAATTAATCACGTAAAGATCCCAAAGAATACTGATTTTTAATAGGGAAAATTGTTCAACCCCTAAATAGAATCAGTTAACACATTGGATTGATAGAAAAGTAAACAAATAACGGAGAACAAGTGGAAGAAAAATCAGTGCAACAGATAGAAACATCCAGAATTTATGCATATACACGAGAATCGGTCAAGATAGTGAAGAACACTTAGTTTAAACACTGAGAAGTTAGAAAAACCTTTGAAGAAAGTCTGGGACGAACCCTAAATTCAGAAAGAGTGAATAAAATCGAATCAATTATCTAGAACAAAAGGTTTTCAAAGGAAAACACCCAATAATACTCGAATCATTACAGATCTACAAAGATCTGAACATATTCGAAGACTAGTGAAATGAGGGTTTTCAAAAACAGCAGAGATAAAGAAACTCGGTAAAAAACCCATAGATTCAAACTAAAATAGGAGGAGATTTGTACTCACAAACGAGAATGGCCTGAGACAGGCCAGTAAACAAGTTTCATGCAAGAACATGTTGAATCTCCCTGAGATTCTTCTAAGAATTTGTGTAATCGAACAGCCAGGAGGCATACAGTTAATGATCGAAAAATGCACGAAAACTCCATATATAGGAGCTTCTCGCCGGTGACTGCGATTAGGGTTAGGGGTGAGTTGAGAGGGAATTGGATAGGTTAGGGAACCAGTGACGGCGGAAATGAAAGAGTGAAGGGGGTTAGGGTAGGTTAAGAGATTAATATGGTAAGGTTAATTGTGAACCGTTGATCTTTTAGATCAACGGCCACGATTAAACGGGGTTATTGGGTTGTGCAGGTATATGTTGGGCCTTGGGGTGGATTGGGATGGTTTTAAAAATATTTGGGCTAATATTTAGGGGTTAGGTCCAAAAATTAAAGAGGTTATTTGTTAAAAACCCAATTAATTAATAAAATATAATTTATAAAAATAATTAACAGATTATAAAAGTGGTTTTCATGCATAGAAGTGTTTTAAAATAATTACTCAATGTTTTAAAAATGCAACAAGTTATTTTCTGGTAAAAATAATGTAATAATGCATGCATGGGCTATAATTGCAAAGGTATTGCAATTGTAATCCAAAAAATGTAAATGTGGCCATTTGTGAAATAATTTAGGCTTAGTATGAATATAAATAGCAAAATTAAATCATAAAATTGTTATAAAATTATTTGTAGTGCAATTAATGATTATTTATATAATAAAATATTAGGATAAATTAATTAAAAATCCTTAAAAAATACTGAAATTATGGAAAAATATTAGTTGATGCTAATGCATAGATTTGAAAGTATGTATGCATTTTTAAAAATATTATAGGAAAAAATTGAGTATCAACACCCAACCCCCATTTCCAATAACCCTCTATATTTAAGATTCTATTTTTTTCCCTAAAGGATGTCAATCTTAATAATTGCCCAAAATCTTTCTTTAATTGTTCTCAACCCCCCCCCCC
>ML273694.1:46898-65827 GCA_005239495.1 Nicotiana undulata
CCCAAAATTTTTTTTTATTTTTTCCCACCCCCCCCCCCCCCCCTCCCAAAATTTATCATTTTTTTCCTTTTCGATGGTTTTCAAACCCAATTTATTTCCTTCTTACGAATCACCCAAAATCTCTATTTATTATTGATACAATGCAGACAAAATTCGGAACATCGCTTTAGAATCAAGTTGTCAGTAAGTTTTGAGTAATGTTTTCTTTCTTTCTTAAATCTTTACTATATGTGACTTGTATTTAATACATCAATATCAAAACTTGATACAGTACTAATACGATTATATCAGATTTTTAGTGTAAATTTGTGATTGAAACTTGAAGAAGATGACGATCATAGTTGCATCACAAATTTTCAGAAATGTATAATTGTATATGTATCATAATTGTTGAAGGAATTGTATTGCAAATGTATGATAATTGTATATTCACTGTATATTGTTATGAGTAGTTGTGAGTTAGTGAAGAATTTCACAATTTGTATCACAAATATATGATAATTATATATTAATTTATTAGTATTGTATCATATTTTATTTTGGGTATTGATGTACCAGATACAAGTTAGATACAATTGTGATACAAGTATGATACAATTATGTTTTAGGCATTGATGTATCTAATACAATTCAAATAAAATTATGATATAGTTATCACACAATTCCTGAACATTTCTTAATATTGAGTGTTGTCCACTCTCCCAGCAAAAGAACGATGCAATTGACGAATTTTCAGTAATATAAAGTTGTTGGCAATGGTGGAAAGAGAGAAGATGGAGATCCAAAGGTAATTATTATCACAGTGTAGAGGTTGGAAAACAACAAAATTATGGTGATCAACCGAATCAGCACTTGATTGGGTGAACACTTCGATTAGTAGTGTGGATCCTTTGTAAAATAACCAACCCACAATATCCCATTTGGCTGCCATTGATGCATTACGAATATGTTCACATTATGCAGATCATGTCCCTATTGATATTACAAGGAAACGCCCGTAATACATTGATTTTATTGGGAAGAAATCTGAGTTGTCCTTCAAAATTTTCTTTGCTTGCTTTTGATACTGCAATAAAAGCATGCAGAAAACGCATTCCATTTAAGAAGCAATGTGTATAATTTGTGAATTTAGAATATGGAGATTTTGGGCGTAGATTAAGGTATTTTGATGTAAAAAATGAAGGAAAAAGAAGAGAGAGAAAAAAGAAAATGATGTAATTAAAGGAATTAATAATGGGGTGAGGACCTTTTAAGCATCAATGTATATAATTTGTAAAACAAACCTAGATACTTATTAAAAATTACAAAACATAGAGAAAATATATAAATAAATTTCTATTATAGTATAACTAGGTAAAAATCCCTTTTGTAACGATCTGACCGGTTATTTTGAGTGTATTAGACTCGACCCCCTAATTATTGTCTTCTCCGTGTTATAATGTGGTTACATGACTTGTAGGGAGGTTTGTTTTTTGGTTCCGGAGAGAAATGGGACACATAGTCCCTAAATTGGATGTTTAAGTCATAAGAGTCGACCGTAGTTTGATTTGTGTGAAGGCGACTCCGGGAAGGAGTTTTGATGGTCCCCTTAGCTACGTAGGATGATTTTGGTGTTAGGATCATGTCCGGATGTTAATTTGGAGGTCTGTAGGTCATTTCGGCGTTAATTGGCGAAAGTTGAAAAGTTGGATAATTTTTGGAAAGTTTGGCCGGGAGTGGACTTTTTGATATCGAGATCACATTCGACTCCGTAAGTTGGAGTAGGTCCGTAATTTCTATTATGACGTGTGTGCAAAATTTAGGTCAATCGGATGTGATTTGATAGGTTTCGACATCGAACATAGAAGTTAAAAGTTCTAAAGTTCATTAGGCTTGAATTGATGCACAATTCATATTTTTAGCGTTGTTTGTTGTTATTTGAAGGCTCGACTAAGTTCGTATGATGTTTTAGAATTTGTTGGTATGTTCGGACAGGGTCCCGGGGGCCCGGGGTGTGATTTTGATTGAATTCGAAAAAGAAAATTGGGCTAGGTGCATTGTTGAAGCACTGCTGCTTCTGATGCAATCGCACTTGTGCATTTTGGGTCGCAGGTGCGGCGCCGCAAGAGCGGCCCTCGAGTCGCAAAAATGAGTTTTTTCATGACCAGCTGGGACTGTAGGTGCGGTCCATGTGCCACAGAAGCGGACACGCTGATGCGGGGAATGCATCGCAGAAGCGGATATGGCCAGGGATGCCTGGGATTGCAGAAGCGGACAGTGTCCGCAGAAGCGTTAATGGGTCCCCAGGTGCGAGTCTTCTAGGCTTGAGTTGGAACTGCACCTGCGATGGAAATTCCGCAGGTGCGAAGCCGCAGATGCGAATTCCCTGGGCAGAAAAAAGGGGGAAACGAGGTTTTGACCTTATTTTCATTTTGGGGCTTTGAGAGCTCGGATTGAGGCGAGATTTTGAGGGATTTTGAGAGGAAACATTTGGGTAAGGATTCTTGACTCATTTTTGATTAATTTCCACGAATCTATTGTTGTTTCCATCGTATGATGTTGGAACAAATAACGAGCGTGGTGATGTGTTCTAGCGTGATGACTCAACTAGTGAGACTCACAGCGAAGGAAATGAAACAACCCTAGTTCGCGAAGAACAAAATCCTCGGCATGTGAGAAGTCTAACTCCTGATGATATGGACAATGAACGAGTTATTGAAACAGTCAAAATTTTGAGGGAACAATAGAGGCAAAATTATGAATCATCTTTCAAACAAGGCCGGATGATGACGGAATTGAACCATGCACTTTCAGTTGTTTCCAATAACTCCAATGGAGAAGTTCGAGTTCCTCCCATCACACTTGCAAATTAAACAGTTCAAAGGACCGGTAACATCGCTCAAATGGAGGAGTTCGGTCGTAATGAAAATTAGGCAGGTAGTGGATCCGGGAACGATAACAATGCTAATGACCTTTCAAAATCGAGGTCACGAGATTCATAAGGAAAATGAATAAACGAATGGACCAAAATGCTAAGGAATTTCATGCTCGGATGGATCAAATCCCAGGAGCACCACCGGTGTTTGGGATCAGATTAAAAAAAGTATACACATTTGCCGTTCAAACCAAGTGTGGCACCAAAATTAATTTCGAAAAGATTTAAGATGCCCGACATGCCGGAGTATGATGGCACTTCGGATCCACAAGAGCATATCACAACTTACACTACGGCTGTAAAGGGAAATGACTTGGCTCCACATGGGATAGAATCTGTCCTGTTGAAATTTTTTGGTGAAACCCTAACGGAGGGTGCTTTAACTAGGTATTCTCTTTTACTTGAGCATTCGATTGACTCTTTTGAAATACTTGCGGATTCTTTCATTAAAGCTCATATTGGGGCAATAAAAGTCCAAGCTAGAAAGATAGATTCATAATCGCTCAAGGAGAGTTTGAACTATTGAAAGAGTTCGTGATCCGATTCAGAAGGAGATGATGTTGTTGTCGGCAGTACCGGACGAGTGGGCAGTTGAATCGTTCACTGAAGGTCTCCATCCATTGAACTCCGATGCCTCCAAAAAATTGAAGGAAAGCTTGTTGGAATTTTAGACAACCATGTGGGCAGATGTCCACAAATCGATACGAACCAAAAATTAGAATATAAGATGATCATTTAAGCTTTTCGGTGTCTTCCAAAGGACGTAATCGTGATTGAAATTAGGAGAAGTTCAAAACTGGTTTCGATGCAGATATGAGATATTCTAGGAGTCGCTTTCAGCCTTACGAAAGGGTTGATGAGCGTGGAAATAAAGGATTTCAGTCATAGAACAGATTTGCCTATGATAAAAGGGCGGATCGTGGTGAGCAGTAGAGCTTTACAGGATCGCCGATTCGACAAGCTTCATTTTTTTATTCTAAATTAAGGGATTATTTTTTTAATTAAGAATGCAAAGGAGGCATTATTTTCAGGAGGATAAAAACGTAGCATAGGATTCATTAATAATAGGTAATGATCGTTAACCAAAATTGAGAATTTCTATTTTCTTCCAAATGCATAACATATAGACATTTCCTTTTTCATGCCTAAAACAAAATTCAACGGATATAAGAATAATATTCCTTTCTTTTGGACCCCAAAATTGGCATTAATTATGATTAATTAGTATGAACTTTAAACTTAATTTATATAAATTACTGCAATTAAAGTTTTCTGACGACACACATGACGCGACAAGAAAAAAATCACGTGCAGTATCCAATCTGGATCCACACCTGGCATCCTAAGATTGACGATAGTTAGTAGGTTTCCTAAATATATCGACAAATTTCAATTCTGTGTATTTAAGCAATTAGATTCATCTGGTTCGTGTCTGATAAAGCCACTCATTCAATTTCCTATTCGATTCATCCCAGATCCTATATAAAATTTTGATATTACAATCCCCATATATAAATTATTATTTGGATCTCCCGATCCGATAATAAAATTCCTTAATTATTCTTCTGATTTTTTACCTGGACTCCTGATATTGCTATCATTTTACTCCAACCCTTTGACAGTAACAGAGCTCGCCGGCGATTCATTGCTGGGGACTCGTAAATTTGCGGTGTATTTCGAAGATTTCTTTGTGGGTTTGCTTTTCCCAGCATTGAATTTTACCTCAATTGTTGCTTCACGAGTTCCTGAGGTAAAGATAGCTTTGGATATCTCTGTTATTCTTTCTTATACAAAAAATTACAGAAAAAAGGACGTTTTTCGGTCTAAGTGGTGGATTTCGTGGAAATAAACAAAAATTAGGGGATATTTTAGGATTTTTTATTCTTAATTTCATCTTGGTTACCCACATAAGTGATGTTGCTTGCAAGATTGTATTTTTTCCCCTCCTTTCTGCTGTGAATTTACTGTTTCAATTTGTTGTAAAACTTTATCTTTCTGCTTATGATTTGCAATTTCAGTTTTCTGCAGGTAATGAGGTGGACTTGATGTTCAGGAAATAATAGAGAATTTTTTTGTATATTTGTTGCCACAGAAGTTGCTCTGAAGGCCCAATTTTAAGGCAATTGATAGGTTCAATACTCTCAAATTGGACAAAGATTCAACCTTTTTGTGGTTTCTTTTAGTTTGGGAGAACTGTGGTTCATAAGCCATAAACCTCCCCATGTTTTCTTTGTGGATCTTGTAGAAGTTGCTACACAATTGAGAAGCTATGTCTTCTTTTTCATCTAAAGATGCTTCTACATTGTCCTATCCAAAGTCACTTTTGTCTATTGTAACTACAGTAGGGGGGCTTGCTGTGTTTTTAATCCTTGCTTCCTCATTTCTGGTCTCTCAACCTATTGGGGCTGCTGTCCATGAGTATTTTTATGGTGTACACCATCTAGATAGGGTAACATTTGATGGTGATGGAGTTATTAATGATACCGCAAATTTTAATCCTATAGCAGTAGAAAACAAAGAAAATGAAAATGGAGTTGAGGATGAAAAGAACCAGACTTCCAAGCCTCGAGATGAAATGACAGAATCAGATGCAAAGGGGGAATTAATTGAAAATTCACCCCAAACAACTGTTTTGTCTGAATCGAATAGTTCTGTGGCTCAACCACATCCTAAATCGAAGGAAGAAGATGGGGAGAGTAACAATTCTAGTTTGCCGAAGGAAACGAAAAATGAAGGGTCTCTTTTGTCCTCTGATATCCGTTCGGAGGATGTGAGGTCTTCATCTACTGGATCCAATGACATAAATCAGACTAAGCTAGATCCAGGTTCAAGTTTCATCCTTGTCTTTTATAATCCGTATCTTACTCAAATCTGCACAGCAGCACATTTTCGCTTCTTTAGTAGAGCTCATGAGTTGCTTTTCTGTTTTCTTCTCTAAATAACTAAAGCAAGCAGTTATTTCCTTTGATTTCCGAGTTGATGTTAGATCTCCTTATTATACAAATTAGTCGTTCATGAAACTGATAGGGGAGTTTTAAAATTAATAATTCTGCTTATGGAAAACAAACAATTCCGGGGTAGCTTGAAGAAAAACTATTGCTACTTTGCAGCCCATTTATGGTTTACTGTTATATCCTACTTTCGCTGCTCCCTTCTTTTCGGGTCACTAATGTAAATGAGATGCATAATTTGCTGCACACTAGCAAGTACTGGACGGCAACTAAAGAGGTAGCCATCAGAATGCTTGGTGTTCACTTTCCGTCCTCTTGATATCTTATTCTAACATCTAGCTAGTCTACTGGTAGATGGATTTGAGCAAACTCAGTATAAAATGGCATGTTTTGTGTAAGTCACCTGTAGATATATACTACGTTTGTGCTGCTCCAGTTACATGTGGACGAAATAGGACCCTCCTGTAACTTTTTGAGACAATCGGAATGATTGAAGAATTAAAGTTTGTTTATTCTTGTTGATGAAATTTATATCACGGCGGTATTTAGCTTCAAATTTTGGCTAGCTGTAAGCAAACTTTTTGCTAAACCCAATCCTTTGCGATACTGTTTGAAACTCTTAACATCTATCTTTGTTAATGTTGCAGAATGTGATCTATACCATGGAAAGTGGATTTATGATCTGACCGGACCATTGTACAGAAATGACTCCTGCCCCGTCCTGACACAGATGCAGAACTGTCAAGGAAATGGAAGGCCTGATAAGGATTATGAGAACTGGCGATGGAAACCTGCTCAGTGTGACCTGCCACGATTTGATCCAAAGAAGTTTTTGGAGTTAATGAGAGGAAAGACTTTAGCTTTCATTGGTGACTCAGTTGCTCGCAACCAGATGGAGTCAATGCTGTGTATCCTTTGGCAGGTGACTTTACGCGCTCTTAAAAATATACAGTAGTTGGGTAGTTCTGGAGCATGGCTTAGGTTAGCTATTGAGTGACCTTGAATCTTGATCCTTTTGTTACTTTGTGCAATTTTTTCCTTTGACTTTGTCTTGTCTTTTAATTTTTTAGCATCTTAAAGTTTCTTTTCTCTGTATATTGAAGATACCAACTGCGTTTCTAAGTGAAATTTCACAACTCTTCCGGAGTTAGGATAGTCACAACATCGTTATTCTCAACTCCCTAGTTTAGTTAATATCAATAAAAACATGTGAGCTTGCTTTTGTGCATTGAAAATCTGTGCTGGTAGATACCTAATCAGTTCAGTGTCATAAACTGGTAAACTGGTAGATACCTACCATTTAGAAATGTAAAGGTTTATTTGGTTCACATGAGTGTAGGTTGGATACAATCTCCTAGAGTGTTGATCTTGGGGTTGTAGGTTGGATACAAATCCATGCATGGGATGGTCAAACATGTGTCATAAACTGGTGATCAGGAATATTGTGGCAATCAGTTATTGTTTACTCCTGAAAAGAACCTGGAATAAAATAAACTTTATGCCAAAGAAATAAAGCAGAAAAATAATGTGGTTGTCGTGGCAACTCATGCATGGAATGGTCAAACAGGGCCTAGTGGGAAAGTTGGATAGGGGGGAGAGGTAGACAAGTTGGACATGGAGCGTATATGTCGACACACCCATGAACAAAGTGCTCAATAGAAGCTCTCTGCTATTTATCACCTTCATTTGTGAACGTAAGTTTATTCTGGCTGGATCATTGATGTTACTCATTTGAAGCATATGTCTCTTGGTCAAGTCGTAGAAGTGGTGGTAGCTTAATTGGGGTTCCAACCACTAAATGCTGTCTGTTTAATAGTGAGTTATAGTGCCTGTCAAGAGTTCCGGAATTATATTCTTATCTGCCTTGCCCCTTTTTCTTGTCCTTTTCTGCTTGGAGAAGCTGATGACTACGCTTCTTTTATCCTAATTTGGCTGTTTCATGTGCATTATAGCTGCTTACATTTCAAAAAATGAAATCTTTGCCGTGAGAGTATCCATAAAGCCACTTATTAAAAGGAAAAGAAAGAGACCCATGAAGTCCTTAAAATCTCCCAATTGAAGTTACAGAACTTTAGACATGCTTTATTTATCTTCCCAAAGCACATGTTTCAGAAGACAGGTGTTGGTTCATTCACTTCATTGTGCCTCTTCATCTAATTTACTTCTTATTTTTTGGCAGTATGAAGTTCCAAAAAATCGTGGAAATAAAAAGATGCAGCGATACTATTTCAGATCCACATCGACTATGATTGTCCGTATTTGGTCTTCATGGCTTGTTAACCAAACATCTGAGCCTCTCGATTTCGCGCCAGCAGGTGTAGTTAAGCTCCACCTTGATGTTCCTGATGATGGGTTCATGCAATATATTCCCCAGTTTGATGTCGTCGTGCTCTCCTCTGGCCACTGGTTTGCAAAGCAATCAGTTTACGTTTTGAATAATGAGATTGTTGGGGGACAATTGTGGTGGCCCAACAAGTCTAGAAAGATGAAAGTCAATAACATTGAAGCCTTTGGAATCTCTGTGGAAACCATCCTGACTGCCATGGCAACACATCCGAATTTCAGCGGTCTCACCATTGTACGTTCTTTCTCACCTGATCACTACGAGGGTGGAGCCTGGAACACGGGAGGATCATGCACAGGAAAAGTGAAACCTGCAGAGGATGGTGAGCTTGTTGAAAATGGCTTCACAAACATAATGCATGAAAAACAATTCACAGGTTATACTCGTGCTATTAAGAAGAAAACCAACAAGTCCGCCTTACAATTTATGGATATCACAGAAGTCTTTGCATACCGCCACGATGGACATCCTGGTCCTTACCGGAGCCCCGACCCAAATAAAATCACAAAAAGAGGTCCCGACGGTAAGCCCCCTCCACAGGACTGCCTGCACTGGTGCATGCCAGGCCCTGTTGATACATGGAATGAGTTGGTGTTTGATCTCATAAGGAGAGACTTCCAGAGTAGACAGAGCAATTCTTCATAAGAAGAAGGATCCTTGTTGCTATAAAACATTTTTTGTGCTTCTACAGCACAGCTACGGGAAGATTATTTATCTATCTGGAATGGAGTTTAGCTTTGTAGTTACTTTAGATGTCTTGTTGTAGCTGGTGTTGTAATCTATGTTTAGATATCCACGGTAAGATAAATCATAAGTGACACGAAATTTTCACATGTCTCAAGTATGTGTATTTAACTAAATACAAACATTTCCTTTGCAATAAAATATTTCATCTGATTTTCCCCTCGCCCATTTCGTTTTCGCCCTTTTACAGGTTCATTTAAAATATTAGCATGTTCTTTTAGTGGAAACAATTGATTTTTGAAGGGCTGTTCTCTTTTGACGACACTACAAAAGATTTCGTTAAATAGTCATATTATTAAGTCTAGAAAAAAGGAAGAAAAGAAGTGCGCATTCATAGCTTGAGTATTACATTTTGATCCGTCAGATGTGGTACAGCTTTAAATTGTACAAAAAAGATATTTCATAATTCAATTTATTTATGTTTTTTAATGGAACCTAAACAATTCATTGGTATTAAAGAAAATTCGAACATGAAAACATAATACTAATAAGCATAAAACTGACCAGGAAACCTTGACATACATACTGCTACCTGAGCAGTTGAAGTGGCAGCAAAGAGACAAGAGAGTGAGAAAGGTCCGTGAAACCAAAAGCACTTCCTCTATTATTAGTTGGGAAATTACCAACTATGTCCATTTATAAGTAGCTCATTATAACAATTAGTCAATTCATTAAATATTATTAATATTAGACAATTAGTTATTTGTAGTCAAAAAGGTCAAATTTTTGCTTTCTTTTTAGTGGGTGTTAATAGAATAGATTGGGTACATCTTAAGGAGCTTGAATCTCAGTTTTTGAATGACTTGGTGGAGTTTTGAGATGGTTTGAATTGAAAAATTCGAAGTAGAAGATGAACATTAAAAAAAATGATAGGTGTATTATACTGTGTATCATTTATGTATCGTATTTGTATCAAATGTGTATCACATGTATATCTATGTATAACTCTATGTGAGATACATGTGTGATACATGTTCGATACATGTGTTGCATAAGAATCTTTTGAACTCAATTTTAACTACGAATTTTGATACCAAATCACCTCTAATCTTCCTCAATTTTTGTATATTGACTCATCTATATGTTGTTAATGAATTTTAACCATACCCATAAAAAAAGTCTTTTTTTACTTAGATTTTTCGAATCTTGTATATATATATATTTTTTATTTCATCACCTAAATTTTTTGATATCTCATCCTGAAATTTCCTTTCCGTCTTGAATCTAATGTTGTTGATCATGCTTAAAAACATGGAAGGATATCTTTGCGTGTAATTCTTGGAGAGAAAGAACCTTATTTATTTGAGTTTTTAATTTTTATATGAGCTTGACTAATTTTAGTAAGTCTATGATTAATGGCTAGAAGTTGGTAAACTGGGATTTATTTGGTACATTTATGTACGATTCCTTAATTAGTGCATATCCGCGTTCAAACAAGGTGCATTGATTTTGTGGCCCGTTAATTATTTTATTTAGTTTTATGTGAAATATTATATTTTAAAAAAATAATTACACATAAAATATTTAAATACAAAAGATCTTAGTGAAATTATTTCTTTTATTTAATTTCTATCCCAAGACCATTATCCTTATACCATGTGCCAAATAACACCTAAGCTTATTATGTGCTCTTCGTGTATCACGAGGAGTTGTCTTTAATATCAGCATCAACCAAATTGGGCAATTTTAAAAGGATATCGAAGATGGATATAAAGATAAATGCATGGACATTATAAATATTTTTTTTAAAAGATAAAATTTAACATTGTAATATATGTTAGTTATTATTTTTATAAGATTATAGTAGTGCTCAAATTGGAATAACAGGTCGAATAGGAAGATAATTGCAAGCATAAATGGTACATGGAATACCAAATTTGGCAATTTGATCGAAGGAAATGGTAAGGAAGTTAAGAAATTTGTTCTTTCTTTACTTAGTTGGTTTGGCTAAAGAAATATTATACTACAAATGAAGCCAAGAGAGGGAAATTCTTACTTTGGCTTAAAAGTAGAAATCATTTCTCCTATGGACCACATGATAGGTTTTTTCTAGTCCTTGTATAAGACACTAGTATATTGTACAAATGGGATGTACAATTTGGTCTTTGAATTGATTTTTATCTGATTAAAATCCCCAATGTAACACTATTATAATCGTTATTCGAAACAAATGAAAAGTACCATGAACAACTAGAAAGAATAACCATTAGAAAGACGAATAAACAAATCAACCAATGATAATCCTAGTTTTCTTAATTTTTCGTCCTCCCTACCATTTGTCCATCCCCTCAATCTTCATACTCCTAAAATCATTAATACCCTATCTTCCACCTTTTAATACCCTGTTTACTTTTATAATTTACCCTTCTTTGGCACAAATTAGCATGTGTGGAGTTGTGGACTACAGACTACTTGCCACAGCGTAACTATAAAACTCAAATTTGAGGACTGAATTTCCTTTTTCACCAGATTAAGGACTAAATTGAAATGTCAGAAAATCTAGGGACGAAACTGAACCAACGGTCGAACGTTACCGAACCTTTTGCAGAATATGACTCATTATTATACCATAGATCCGCTTATCTTCAACGGTCGAATTTTTCATATTTTAACGGCTACTCTCCTTCCCATTTCTCTCTTAGCTACATTTGAATCAGAAAAAAATTCAACATCCTTTAGTCAGCTACCTGAGCAAAAACATCTCATCTTTCGATTCCAAATCGCAACGCCACTGTTTGTTTCAGGTACTTTCCATCATCTACCATGAATTTCCAACAACTTTTCTCTTTCTCCAATGTATTAATTTATAGGGAAAGTATGTAAATCGACGCCTAAAGCATGTTTTTTTATTTTTTATTTTATTTTCTTTTAAATTTTTCTCTCGGGGATATTGAGGCGAAGCTATAGCTTTAGTTGTGTATGTTAGATTGGTATTTCAAAGGGATATATTAATACCTTTCAATTTCTTTTTTACGGTGGTTTTAGCATAGAGATTTAGGGTTTATTAAAGGGATTTATCCTGTTTTATTAATTTGAAGTTCTCTAGCTGAGAATTGGTTGTTGAGCAGTAATAAGGATTATTAAGATTTACTTCAATTACTGAGATTAGTGTTTGTCTTCAATTGTAACTGTTGCCTTCCAGTGAAATTGCTCTCATGGTGTTTGTTTTTATGCAACAGTGATCTTATAAAGATTTAATCTTTCTTAACAGATCCATTATATTTAAAATGCCAGCTACTCAAAGTGATACAATTCAGCAAATGGAAACTACATGTGGATCACTGTTATATGAACTGCAGGTAGTTATCATGGATTTGCCGAAACATCATCCTTTCTT
Organism: Nicotiana undulata; assembly: GCA_005239495.1. Taxonomy (NCBI): domain Eukaryota; kingdom Viridiplantae; phylum Streptophyta; class Magnoliopsida; order Solanales; family Solanaceae; genus Nicotiana; species Nicotiana undulata. The sequence goes on from ML273694.1 coordinate 59,189, forward strand.
GATGTAAATCTTAAGGTTCTAACATTTGTCCTTTTTCTCCCCTCTTTAAAGATAATATGGGATGAAGTTGGGGAACCTGATACTGAAAGAGACAAATTGCTGTATGAGCTCGAACGAGAATGTCTAGAAGTATATAGAAGAAAAGTGGACCAAGCAAACAAGAGTAGAGCTCAATTAAGGCAGGCAATTGCCGATTCCGAAGCAGAGCTTGCAGCTATCTGTTCCGCAATGGGCGAGAGACCGGTGCACATTAGGCAGGTCAGAAGATGATAATTTTAGACAATAGCTGTAATTGTGTATCCTGTTCATGTTGACTTATAACTAGATTTACATGTTAATTTTAGTTTCACAAGATCATTAATGGATTATTACAATGAATCTTGTGTTCAGTCTGATCAGAACTTAGGTGGTCTGAAGGCAGAACTTAGAACCATTCTTCCAGAATTGGACGAGATGCGCAAGAGGAAATCTGACAGAAAGAATCAATTCATTGAAGTCATAGAGCAGATACAGAAGATTAAAGACGAAATTTTTATGCCCACTGGTTGTACTACTAGTGTGGTAGTTGATGAAAGTGACTTGTCCTTAAGAAAGCTAGAAGAATTACATGCAGAGCTACAGGCACTTCAAACGGAGAAGGTCAATATTTTGCAGCACCCTAATCAGCTGTTAAAAACTCCCACAACCCCCAAATGAAAGTAAGAGCTTATTATCTGACTGATTTTTATTATCCTTTTTGCGGCAGAGTGAACGCTTAAAACAGGTTTTGGACCACCTAAGTGCTTTGAACTCGCTATGCCTGGTTCTTGGTATGGATTTCAAGCATACTGTCAATGAGGTTCATCCAAGTCTAGGGGAATCTGAAGGAACAAAGAATATAAGTAATGATACCATCCAACATTTAGCTGTTGCAATAGGAAGACTACGAGAGGTTAAGTTGCAAAGGATGCAAAGGGTAAGCAGATGATTAAATTGTTTTGATGTAACTGTTTTTTTCTTCAGTATGTAGACGTTGTTGACCCTTCTGATTGTTGCAGCTACAAGATCTTGCATCTTCCATGTTGGAACTATGGAATTTGATGGACACACCAATTGAAGAGCAACAGGTGTTTCAAAATGTTACTTGTAAGATAGCTGCCTCAGAACATGAGATAACAGAGCCAAATATACTGTCGGTGGAATTCATTAATTATGTAAGTTATAGTAACTGTCGAATTAGATGAATTATTTGTCCTCATCCACTGCGAAGCCATTCCTTTGCCTGCTGAGAGTGAACTAAACTTGATATTTTACTATTAAGGTTGAGGGAGAAGTGTCCCGCTTGGAAGAGTTGAAAGCAAGCAAAATGAAAGAGCTTGTTTTAAAAAAGAGGTCTGAGCTAGAGGAGTTCTGCAGAAGAACTCACTTGGTTGCTGATTCAGATAATGCGATGGATGTAGCTATTGAAGCTATTGAATCTGGTATTTATCCTGTGGTCAAGAAAGCAGACCTAGTAACACCTACGGCTTTTTTATGTGATTGATGTAAAGATCCTTTGCCTCTTTCTTTCTCTTTAAAAGGAGCTGTTGATGCTGCTTCTATCCTTGAGCAAATTGAGCTCCAAATAGCTAAAGTTAAAGAGGAAGCTTTCAGCAGAAAAGAAATATTAGAGAAAGTGGAGAAATGGATAGCTGCATGCGAGGAGGAGTGTTGGCTCGAAGAGTATAACAGGGTTAGTTCGCTTTTGACTGTCATTGACATGTATAAGTATATGCATAATTACTTAACGATCTCCTTTAATACTTGCCTAGGATGACAACCGCTACAATGCTGGACGAGGTGCCCACCTTACTCTAAAGCGTGCTGAGAAAGCTCGTGCTTTGGTCAATAAGCTTCCAGGTAGAAGTTACTTCTTGATTGTCTGCAATCCCTTTTGTTTCAAGAGCCTAATTTTTGATCTGAATTTGCTATTTTATCATAGATGATCCAGGGATGATATTTCGTGTTTAGAAAAGATAATGTTAGAATTGTTATCCCTTAACTTACTGTTACTAATAAGCTTCCAGGTGTAACTTACTTCTTGACTATTTGTATTCCCTATTGTTTGGGGAGAGCCTCATTTCTATCATAGATCTGGTGATGAAATTTCAGTCTTGAGAATTACTTCCTGATAATGACCTCTGAACTTCTAATTTTGTTTAACAGCAATGGTCGATGCTTTGGCATCAAAAACAAAAGCATGGGAAAATGAGAGAGGAGTAGAATTCATGTATGATGGAGTATGTACTTTCCACTTTTGCCTTCTAAAATAAGTCAGTTTTCTGATAAGTTGCAGAGACTTGAGCAATGTCCCTCAAGTTTTTGATTTATTTCCTGCTAGATCCGTCTTCTCGCTATGCTTGAAGAGTATAACATCTTACGGCAAGAAAAGGAGCAAGAACGTAAAAGAGAACGAGTACGAACTCTCAATTGGCTTTTTGTTGATCCTAAATGTCTGCTTATCATTAAGAGTCATTAATAAACCTCCATCAAATATTATCTATCTCAGGACCAGAAGAAACTTCAAGGACAGTTAATGGCAGAACATGAGGCTATCTATGGCTCAAAGCCCAGTCCTATGAAGAACCAAAGTGCAAAAAAGGGTCGTAGAATGTCCTGCAGTGGTGCAACCACTAGAAGGCTTTCTGTTGGAGGAACGATGCTCCAAACTCCGAAGCCTGAACTGCTTCATTCGACCAAAGCTACTCCAAACACACATCAAGCAAAGAAATCTGACCTCTTTCATCAAAAAGATCAATTCAACCACTCCACCAATGATGGATTGACAGCTTTATCAGGAGGTAATCAATCTTCTTACACTTTTAATCTTCTTACCCTTGATTAACTTGGTGGAACTGTGGTAATTAAGCCCAGATTAAGGAGGACGGTTGTTGGTTGTCAGAGTAAAAATAGTCATAATATGTTGAAACCTCTAAATATTGAACATCAAATTCAGTTGAACGTAGCATCCATGTTACTGTGAAATGGGCAAGGTGTTCCATCACATCGTTGCGTTAGTGTGGGAGAGTTTATGCTAAGTTCCAATACCATGAAAGGCCTAGGACCTGAAAGTTATTCTCACTGGAATAAAATGGTTTGAATAGAGCAAAATAGATATAGGATTCATGTCCCCCAAACTGAATAGTTTGAACAGGGGGGATGGATATAGAGGATTCATATCGCCGCCAACCACTTTAGCATTGAGGTATAGGTAATTGATTAATTGATAGCAAAGCAAGCTGTTTTTTCGTGATTATTATCTTTAGACCAGTTCAGAATTGTAACTTGTGAAGACCATGTGCTTTTTAACACTGCAGAGGGAGTAATAATTATCAAAAGAATTTGTTTAAATGCTTTGAATGTTATCATCGGAGTTGATGCAATTCAGTCTCAACTAGTTTTTCTTTCCTATGACAACTTCAATTATGTTATCGCATAGAGAAATATGCTTTGCAAAAGGGAATATATGATTACCTATTGCCCTAGACATGGCAAGAATTCCTTCAACTCGTGCTCCATCTGCAAAAACAACTTGGCCTCCGCACGCCTCTATTCTGGATGCAACAAAGTCAAGTAACTTTTAATGAGGACAAATCAATCTCTTCAAGTAGTACACTATTTATATGGTACTGTTAGATTTTTTTCGTGGAGTTAAAATAATTGGACACACTCCCATACTTAAACTTGGAACTTTCTAGGGGAGATTAATCTTTTATATGACTGCATTTTAGCTTGATTTATGAGTACATACGAGGACCAAGATGAGTTGTGCACATATATGCTTTGAAGTAAAACTCTCGGCTTTGAAGTTGATGCTCTTTTCCTAGGCTGAACTCTTCAAATTTCAACGGCCTTCTTTCTTGCTTCTGCTCTTCTTGGGAGGTCTTAAATTTTGTGTTTTTTTCCCCCACCATTTATCGCCCGGCAGTCCAAGGATGTTTATTCCCCCCTTGACATTTTAAAGTGGTTTAAGCTCTTAAACATCTTAAGAAGTTTGCAACAGTGTATGAGGTGTAATATTGTATACAGAGATACTTCTATGCCTTCTTAGGGAGGACCCTATACAAGATGCATGTGAAATCCTTAAGTCTGTGTTCTGCTTTCGTTAAGATATGACGTTCTTGGACTGTTCTTGGACTGTTCTGATATATGTTCTTTCTGTGAGATGTATATTAAAATAATTCTAAATGCTAAGGCCCTTTCTCAATCTAATATGTTACACTTTCTTCGTGTAGGGAGGAAAACTTTGGATCTTGCTGGACTTCCTTCAAAAAAGCAGTCCATAAATGGTTGTGAAATAGAGAAAGCTATGTCTCGGAAACCTTTCTCTCCCATTTCTTCCACTGATTCATCCAAGTCCAATGCAACTAACATTTTGGAAGATATGAATAGAAAGCATAATGACATGGCAACTAAGATTCCTAGTAGCCATATCCCTTTTTCTACTCCAGTTAAGACACTTTATACCACAGAAGAAGAGAACAGAACTCCTATAGCAATGCCACCAATTCCTGTGCCTTCTACTCCATCAACCGTGTCTGCACCTATGCAGACGGCTATAACACCGGCTCATAATGTTGTTGTTCCTTACAATTATTCCAAAACTGTTGAGGAGATTCCTGAAGAGATTGAGTATTCATTTGAGGAGAGGAGGGCTGGATTTGCTCCTCCAAGAACACAGCTGAAGACTGTATCACTAGTTTGACACCAACCAGAATTCATTATCAACTAATGCTTTTAATTATTGTTTGGTAGTTAATTCTTTTCTTGCTATGGTTAAAAAGTCAATTCATATTGGCTTCTTTAACGTGTACATAGTCTTACGAATATTGGACATGCACTATTGGATTTTATAATATTTTTCTCCCTGATGAGCAGTGGAAGCTTCACTTTCAAAATTGGGAATATGTTCTTTTCCTAGTTGAACCTAATGTCCTCATAGAGATAAGCTCTTTTGCCCCTACCGTTATCCAAAACAAAAAAAAAGTAATCTGCATTCTGTTTCAACAGTGAAATTAGCAATTTTGAATTACATTATCTCTAACCCAGCCTCTGCCCCTGCCAGTTGTTCTACTTTAATAGTGCTAGGATAAAACTCCATAATAAGGACATCGTAGTCTTTTAGATCTGCCTAGGCAGTGTTTTTCTGCTTTAATCAAGGATAAAAACTTCACAGTGCATAGACAGTAAAATTTATCAAAAATAAAGGGTGTCAATATTTTTTGAATGGTCCAAAATTAATTCACCTAAAAAGACAAAGACCAGGTTAACTTTACAGCTTTAAATAATTAAGTAAACCACAATTTAGAAGTGAACGGAATTTTCTTTCCCAATTTTCTTTTGTTTATTTATATTCAAATCACTCAACTTTGCCATTTTAAAAGCATCATACCCTCCTATTAAATTTCCAAGAGGGACGTCTACCCATTTACTTAATCAAAATTAATGCTACTTGAATTTTGCAATAATATTACTTAATTTTCCCATATTCTAATTAAATTTCAAATTATTTTTCGTCCTTCACCTTTTTCCTTGCAAAAAACCCTAATTTCACCAACTCCTCAAAGAAATTGTGAAAGCACAAAAAATTTACATTTTCTCTTTCTATTTTCATAAAATAGTTTCTTTTTTAAGCTCAGTGTACTTTCCTCCGCAGTAGCAGAGTTTATACCGCAGTTCAGAATATCAGTAGTCATTAGATTTCCACTGCAGAAATTTGACGTCGTCAGATGATCTTTTTTTTAGACAAAACTGATTCCAGCGTTTGCAGATTCTTCGTACTTTACTTGTTATATAGCATTTGGAAAAAAAGATTGTATTTTTATTCTCTTGTAATTCTGAGGTTTTGAGTTCTTGAAAAAAAAACTTTAATACACCAGTTGTTTTTGGGGACTAAAGTCATTTTGGAATTTTCAGGGGTTTAAGGGTTTTTTGGTTATTTATGAATGGAGGAGAAAGAAAGAGTTAGTAATTCTGAAGCTCCTGAAAGCTACAGAATGGCCCCAAGGATTGAAAGTATTACTAATAATGAGTTTATTGGATCAGTTGTAGCAGCCACAGTAGTGTGGCAGCTATTTCAACAGAAGAAAAGGGGAAGAACTAGGAGGTATGGACCAGATGGTAAAGTGGCCGCGATGGCATTGTAACCGATGCCAATATCAGCTTCATTTTCCCTTCCTGGAGAATTTGCACCTTGGAAAAACAGTGGAAGTCGCCCCGTTGATCATCTTAAGAAGAAGAACAAGTTTGAGGTCGAAACTCCAGGTAACATTTTCTCCCAACTTGTTCCTGACTGAGGCGTAGTTGTTCTATTGTTTAGAATTTGAATGGAATTTTGATATTGATGATCGGTTAATCGGATTTAGAATTTTCTAAACGTTGCCTCGTGCTGTTGAATATTTGTTTGTGATTAATAATGTTTCACAGTATGGGACTGGATTTAGTGGTGTGGATATGTTTGCTCTATTTCTGTTTTGTTTATTGGATTGCGTTGTTGTAAGTATTTACTAACTTAGATTGGGTCCACTTATTATCAAGAAGGATATTTGATGTCCTGGCTTTTATGATGTTGAAGAAGATAGTGAAAGGGGAGAATATTTTCACCTTTGGGGTGGGTGGGTT